>JAQFZC010000006.1:0-153454 GCA_034695205.1 Dicyrtoma fusca
TATGCCCTGCATGTAATTTCAGTGTTGGTAAGTACAAACTCTAATGACATCGCACTCTTGTGACTTGCACTGTGGTGGCATACACTCTTGTGCTCATGCACTCTAGTGACCTCACACTCTGGTGACTTGCACTCTTGTGGCACCCACTCTTGTGTCCTTGCACTCTTGTGACTACACTCTTGTGGCATGCACTCTTGTGGGAACACTCTTCTGACCTAGAACCGATTAGACGATGCTAGAATCTCGGAAGGTGTGAAAACTCTTTATTTATTGTGGCATAGTGGTAATATGAGTGGGTGCCTCCTTACAGAACTGACGGGCTGATATACGAGCACCTTTAAGATGCATTCCCCATTCCTACTAACTTGCACTAGTAGGTGCCTTCGTTATTTGCTTTCTTTGTAATTTTGACGAAGAACGAAGACAAATGAGTAAGAATCCTGTTTCTACCATTAAAGACACACAACCCTTTGCATTTGAGGCTCGAATTTGTTTTCAGTTTCATCAGATGCAAATTTTTACTGTAACTAACGCCTTTCGTTGTTACATGAGAGTATGCAGTGCTCACAATGGCTTAATAACAGTTACGCCTCTCATTACCCCTGAAAAATGGACATAAAACAATAACAAAATGTTTGCACTTGTATTTAATACGTTTTTTGGGACTGAACAACTGGTCATTCATTTCACTCACATGTAACCACAGACCATAGCTATAGCCCCTCCATGTGCGTACAGTCCACATAAAGAAAGTCAGAGAAATCGAACAAAGGCCACTATCATCCTGACTATTGAATTAGCTTCCTAGCACATACTTGTGGTTGCGGGGAACAAAAGGCCGTTCCGGAATACGCTCTTGTCATCAAAGTAAATGGAAAGCAAGTGTACTTATGTAGGTATGTACATACATACATACAGACAGTGCAGAACTGGCAGACGTCCTTACGTACAGACAGATGCCTACACATTTAATTCATGGGCAGGATTTAATGAGTTGCGTCTGAAAGGAATGTGTTGGGGGTCTACCGTATTGCATATACTAGATTTGGATGTAATATAATTTGAGGACCGACTTCGGAATCGTGACCCAATGAAGCCGCCCACCACACAAACTAGGTCAGCGGCCTTCCTGTAGCTGCGGATTTAGGTAAGTCAAGTTTTTTGGTGAAATGGAATGCTTGAGGCTTCTTCTGGCTATTCAATCTCTAGACTAAGTGGGTGTAAAGTACATAGGAAGTACCTAGTGCTTTTTACACCAGGGACGAAATATGGATAGGTATCTACATATGTACCTATGTGTCTCTCTGAGTTCTGACTGAGTGACTAGTTAGTTAGCTGTTAATTATATCAATGTTTAATTACGAGAAACGGCTTCAACTACTGTCTGTCATCCCCACAATTTCATCCTACAGAAGGCGAATTACAATTATTCATAGTCTCTGTCCCTTTGATGTCACAGGCAAAGGGAATGGAGCAAGATTTAGACCCGAGGGAATAGATGACATTGTACATTAGATATTTGGAATGGAAGACTCGAGAGTTGGTGTGGCTTATGATGGGGATTTCTGAGAAATTTATGCTTGACTTTTTATAGCCGTCGAAAGTATAGATCGATCTTCAATTACTTTGATGCTTTCCGGGAACTCTCACAATGGTGTTCTTTCCTTTGTTTCCTTAAAGGTGGGAATATTTTATTTCGGTTTATTTAGGCTACTGTGGCATAGAAATAGAGACACAGCGCAGGACGTAGGCACTTAGCTACACTGCTTCACGATACGGAATCGGTGCTCATTCACAGTAAGCTACACACTGTGCGTATACAAGAGGGGGATTCTGAAGAATTAATTAATTAATAATGTGATCAAGTGTAATGCACCAAATTTTGGAAAGAAACTACATTGCTACGTATACTGTGGGTGAAGAAGTATTGTGGTGAAGAATTTACGCATTTATTTTTTTTTCTTGTGATCTTAATGGCACAACTTGTAACATAGGTAAATTTAGTTACAGCCAAAATTCTACTTTACTAACGATATGCTGGATTGACGGCTCCGATGATTGCGTGAAGACGTGTATATGAAATGAAATGTTGTGTCTTTCTTTGAAGGTGTATTGACACACTGACTGTAAATCTCGTCCCTGACATAAAATATTATGGCATGCCAGAGGATCATTATTTTCGTAAGTGTACGTTGTTGTTGTCAGTCTACTTTAAATAGGAAAGCTTCACTCCAATTAATTACTTTATCCATGGACTACCACCGAGGAAGGAGAGTGAGAGTCAAGTTAAGTAAGTGTAACGGAGCTGTCTTTACAAAACACGTGCCTCGCATTTAATTTCCTGGTTAGTCCGCTTCTCTTCTACTAATTTTCTAGAAAGGTTCATTAATTAGCTCGCGTACACCTCCCAACATATTTTTCAGTTTTGTTTCGCCATGTAAGAAGTGCCGAAAAAGATTCCTGCCTTTGTGCTTCCACTGCATTTCCATCGTTTTCTGTTGGCTTAACATTCCATAGTGTACAAATATCACATTTCTGCATGTTCCATCGTTTCATAACGTCAGTAAAAAAATACTCCCTGTAATTTGTTAAAAAGCTCGTTATTGCCTTTAACGGGGAATAAGTCCGAGTTCGAATGTTCATTTTTAGCGCGTATAAGAGGTCTCTTATGCTCTGACATAATAGCATAGAGACAGCATCAATTGTCGAAGTACTGCGAAAACGCTGCGATCATTGCATTACTAGTACTTAGAATTTATTTATTCTAGTATGTGTGTCATACTAGCCAGCTGCACTGTACTTTTAGTTTTTCGGTCTTTATATCGTCGGTGAAGAAGCATTGTGGAGTAAGTTCAGAGTCTGCTTAACCTATTCGGAACTGGGAAATTATGGAAGTAATGCCTTGTAAAAGTGTTTAGTCTACAAAATAACACTTTCAGAAAGGTCGAAACTCGTAACTTAAACTTTCAAAAAGGTCGAACCTAGAAATTACCGTTTTAAAAAGATGTAAAAGTAGTAACTAACACTTTCAAAATGGCCAACCCTGGAAATTCACACATTCATAAAGGTCAAAACTAGTAACTTACATTTTGAAAAGGTGAAAGCTAGAAATTACCATTTTCAAAAAGATGTAAAACTAGTAAGTAACACTCAAAAAGGTCAAAACTAGAAATGCACACATTCAAAAGGGTCAAAACTAGTAATTTACAGTTTTAAAAAGATGTAAAACTAGACGTAGGTGTTGTCGTTTCGAAAGGGGGGGGGGGAATTAGTTTTGACGCAAGTCCCAAAAATAGTTTTTAACAGTTTTTCCCACTTTTTAACATTAAAATTACCAAAATTGTAAAACGGCTATTTACATTTTGTAACAGTAACTACAAAATTGTTTTTACGATTAATATAGCTTGTGTAACAATCTTGCCCCAACAATACTTCTTCACCGACGTTTTGAAGTTGGGTAAGCAGGCCCTTAAAATGCGAGCGAGCAGATCAAATATGCGGGTAAAGCGCTTGAATGAGCATGTTTCTTTTGATAACTAGCCATCGCGGACTCCAATTTACCGTAATAATAACCTTGGTCCATGTATTGTCAACCACGTCTCCTGGGTTTCCCCAAATAATGGCCTCAAATTGATAAAAGTATTGTTGCCACTAGTGACCTTGGAATTTTTAGTGTGTGTGCACACTCAATGGGTTTACAAGCTTATAAAATAGAATGGAATTCGGTGCTGTGTGCACACATCTTTGTGCATATGCCGATTAAACTCCATCGAGATAAATCGGAGAGAGTAAGATGCGATGGGATGTTTTATATTAAGCATTGAGCATATAGATGTATGATACGAATGTATGTAAGTCCATGAAGGATCATTTTGGAAATATGTCCCACATCCAACCACTACATAACTTCATGGACTGTGGGAAAGTACCTCATTCATGTTTATAGTGCGAGCGTCACCATCACCACCGCACGAATTCAGGGGGAAAGTACATAACTCGACAAACCTAATCTTGGGTTGCAGTAACTTGAGTAAAGTGCCTACCTAGCTTTATATACTGTACCGATTCCTTTCAAGGCTCATTCCCCATCCATTCCCTGTAGCTGGCGTAAAAAACCCAGAAGGGTAAAAAGACAGGGAAAGGCATGGAGGTGTACCTATACATACAGCGTCGGTGAAGAAGCATTTTTTTGGGGTAAGTCCAGTCCCAACTTACAAGCATTGTGACGACTTAACTACCAACAATTCTCTTTTGTCGGTGTATTCACCATAATCGTGTCTTTTTTTTAAACACTTTTTGGATAAGTGTTGAAAAAGTGCAAATCACAATTTTTGCATGTTTAAAAAACAGTGAATACCACTTTTATATATTTCTAAGTGTAAATACCCCGTGCACATGTGCTAGAAAAATACAAATGCACTTTTTGCGCGTTTGAAAAAGGGCAAATTCCACTCTTTGCACTTTTGAAAAAGGGCAAATTCCACTTTTTGCACTTTTGAAAAAGGGCAAATTCCACTTTTTGCACTTTTGAAAAAGTGCAAATTCCACTTTTTGCACTTTTGAAAAAGTGCAAATTCCAGTTTTTGCTAGTTTGGAAAAGTGCAAATACCACTTTTACAACCTACACCCTCACAGCAGATGAAATATTGATTGTTACGATTGCTTCCAAGCTGGAGCTGGAGGGCTGGACTTAGCCCACAATGCTTCTTCCCCGACGATGGACTTTCTTATGAGAACCTCTACAGATATACCTGCTCCTCTTTAGACTTGTTTGTATCTGTATTCTGACGTGATGTGGGCGCTCGTGTGTGTATTTACGGTATGTACGTACATATATAACTGCATATGCCACACTGAGCTTTGACAGTGCGATGTGGTGATTCTTGTATTCCTGTCCACATTTGGAATTTTGGCGAGGTAACTGTTTGTCTGTGGGTAAAAGGAGCACGTTGACTATCTTTGATGGGATCCCGATGGGAGTATCGGTGCAGTGTGCAGTGTAAGGCGAGGAGATAGGGAATAACTGGGTTAGTAGTTCTGGTAGTAAAATACAAAGTTGACACGAGATGGACAGGCTCTCTAAGTGACAATATTTCTCTGGAGTTGTAAAGCATGTTCCCATTTGATTTTGATTGTTGCGAGAGGGGTCTCATCGTGTACGATGGGTCCATAAAAAAATAGCGAAACTAGAAGTTGACTGACTGGTCCGGGTATAGGTATGTATATGGGCTCTACTGCGTACTACGGAGTACAGATACTACTATCTTGTATCTATAGGCTCTTTAAGACCCTGTAGCCCCCTAACCGAGTGAGATGCCTAGGAAACTATACATTGCACCGAAAGGGAAGCACTTGGTTTCAGAAATGGTCAAATCGATCGGGGAACTTGGGAATAAACTTTCTCCCTGTATAAATTCCCCGCCGATCCATATAGCCTTGTATGTACATCCTTTCCACGTACATACATATATTACATATGGGCTGTCTTCATGAGGTGGTCGATTCCTGGCCTTTTAAGCTTTTCACGGTGTGTGTGTGGGTGGACAGATCAGGAAATATGGTACGCCAGTGTTATTCTCATTTCTTCGGAACTACCGCGTATTCTTCAGCTACTCATCATCGGACAGACAAGGCCTGGCTTTAGAAGCAAAAGGATATAAATCCTAGCTTAAATTAAAGTGAACATGTATGATTTTGCGTATGCTTTCGAAATTTATTAAGTATGACGTTTTGAACCTTTGATCATCTGTACAAATTGCGTTTTATATCCTTTGAAAAATGTGGAGGTTAGTTACATACGTAATTGATTTACTTATTAGAAATATAGGAGACGTATTATTCTTCTAGAGAAGCTGACGTGTAATTATCATTGTGTTTGGTGTACGCAGCTGTATGCTATTATATTATGGGAGCTATAATCAATATAATAATAGAGAATTTCCTCATATTCGCACAATAATTTACAAACTAAAGAATTAAAAATTGTCCTTCAATACAATAATTCATACAATCCTACACACAAATAACATGACGGAATTCATGGGTGGCCGTCTTTTCTTGTCCTCTTTCCCCCCTCGTGTCATGAAAGATTCATAAAGCTCCAAGATTCCCACAACCTCAACCCTCCACGTTGCATGTTCAAGTGAACGTTTTTAAATGGGAAGTCCTGGCCAGGGAGCGTATGCCCGTCGTGCCCAAGAAAGCTCACCACTTCATGTCCCAGAGCTCACAACAGATGATAGAAAGTGATTACATAACTTGGTAGTTTTTACTTTCACTTGATCGTCCATTCCTTTGAAACATTCACGTAGCCCAAGACCACCACTCACAAAGGTACTTCAGACACACACTTATTACCCTTCCTTGCTTTCTCGTAAGTAGGGTTGACAGCAAATCCCAATCTCAAAAAACGGGAAATTTACCGTTCCGGCTCTTTGAAATTACCCGGAACCCAGTCCGGTTACGGCGGTCCCGGTTTTACTGTAGCAAAACTCATGAGCAGCTCTTCTCGACTTTCACATTTTTCGAGATATTTTTATTTTTCAAATATTATTCAATCGACTGTTACCATTTAATAACAAAATATAATTAGATACTTTTTTAATTATTAATGTAGGGGAAAATTCCTTAAGTTGTTGCTACTGTATTTTTTCCTATAATTTGATTTTTTAACCCCTTTTTTGAAGAATCAAGATTTTGGATGTGGATTTAGAAACGGAATACCGGTCCAGGTTCGAGCCCGGCTATGTCAACCCTACTTGTAAGTTTAGAGCAGTCCGTCTCTTTGTTTTTTCTCTCCAGAAGGTATAGTTTGAGAATTTCTAATTCCAACTCAAACTTCCCAGCCCAACTTACAACTCGGAGGAACTCCTGTCATAAACAATGCCAGGGCATCATGGGACACCAGTGGGGTATATCTCCGTAGTGCATAACTCATTGCTCATTGGTTTTCCTCGCAGGGCAACATTGAGTTCTACAACTTAAAGTAAGTTAATTTCGTTAAGTTGATTTGGGTCCACACAACCAATTCAAGCCCAAAAGTTTTTCAAGAAGATGCGCAAAACAATATATATATATATACATATATACCCACGTATGTATATAGGGATCTTACGCTATTACGCCATGTTGAAATCATTTGTGGGAAGATTCGGGGAAAGCAAAGGTGAAAGCGGTTTCTCGTCCGATTCTATCTCTCAAGTAGAAAACAGATCTGAATTACCGGGGATCAGAGGGTTTTATGCAGCGTTTAGTGAATGGAATATTAAATAATCATATGTTGCCACATAAGTACTTTTATCACCTCTAAGCTATTATGGAAAATTGAAACAAGCATGCAGTTAGGTCCAGACACTAAATTATTCAAAACAAAAAAAGCGCCATTTCAAGTAAAAAGGTTGTAGGTACATATTTTTTGTAATCAATTTGAGTACAAAATAACCCTTTAACAGTTAGACCGAATTATTATGTATTGGAGGGCTCTTTAAAGATACAAATAGAAAAATCGGCTGATGATGACAGAGCATAGATTATGATTTTGACTTCAAGACACAAGGGTTGCCAAAGGCAGAGGGTAATAACTTGTGTGCACCCACCTCACACCTTCTCTTTAGTTTATTTTTTGAATTTCCTGAAAATTCAGTCGAATTGGACGTTTTTGTTGTTATTATTATGCTCTTTAGAAGGTTTTTGCTGCGTCAGCCCTCTACTAATAATTATTTAGGAGAAGCCGCATTGAAATATTGAAAATATATTGTGTTGTGTTTGTGATTTATGAGTTTTGTTGGAAGTAACATGAGAGACATTAGGACAAATATGTGAAGCGGAAATTTGGCAAAGATTCCCTTTTCTGGGATTTGATTAGTCAATTTTACGCTAGGACGGTTCAACTAGGAAACTCATCGAGCGAGTGCATACTTAAATAGGCAGGAACTATTTGTATACCGTACTATGTAATTTGTTGGAAGGAAATGCTGATGTGTGGGTGTTGTTTTATGGTGGACGGAATCCTTATGTAATATGGTGACCAATAATGGGAGGATTTCAACATTGGCACAATTCACAATTTCAGTCTCAAATGGATAAAATGCCCAGAAGGAACCGAAAGGAGTGACTGAATGACATGCTCGTATTGTTCTTCCCAGACAAAATTAATAATACCCTTTGATCTCACCTAAACGGGAACTCTGCCCGTGTTTTACTGACAGTGCGGTGGCGGTGGTGGTGGTAGGTGGAAATGTGTGCTTGCACATTTTCTACATACATACATACACTAAATTCAACCACAAAAGAAACTGAGACGAAAATGAAATTACTTCCTACTTGTCGTCTGAATAAATACTTTACAGTTGTGAGTAATGATTGCTAAAAGTTTTTTACAATTATTTACAATTCACAATTGAAATTGCGATTGTGAAAACAATTACAATCCTACGTAGGACTTGCAGGAATGCATAATTGTATTTTCAAAAACTACTAAACGACCTTTCAATGTTTTTTAACAGAACAAAATGACGTTTTAGGCTTGTCAAAAAGTGCAGAGCATCCCTTTAACGTTGTTCAAAATGAGCAAAACGATGTTTCTGCGCTTTCAAAAAGTGTAAGATGACCTTTTAAAATTTCCTCAAAAAGAGCAAATGCGTTTTAATCTATTTCAAAAGTAGTAGAAAGTTGTAATAATAGTTGTATTTTAGTATTATTATGATTAACTTTACAACTGGAACTGTAGTGGTTGTAGATTGTGATCGCTGCAGCAGTTTTTAGATTGTGAGGGTATATACAGTTTAATACTAATAGACTACTCGACCTGATAATACATTTTCTCGACACTGTTCCGTACAATTTTAAAACTCTAGTCACAATCGAATGTTTCTTACTCGTTTACTCCGCGGTTTGAAAAGTTGTGAATTGTTCTCGCAATAACCGAAACTCGAGAAATGGTGTACACAGTTTCAACATCCACTATTTGGTCTCGGATAAAATTACTAAAAATCTTCCCAGGATGATGATCCCAGAATAGTTTGCAACTCCCAGTTTACGAGACAATGAAAACTACTATTGACGAGTTGAAAGTACGAGATAAAAAGTTATTTGGCTGGGCTACTGTATGTCTCTGATCTCCAGTTCCTCTTCCGCCGAGCAAGACTGCTCCTGAATGCGATACAAATTGAAATATTTTCTGGGTCACGCATTGAAACTGAATGAGCGGGCAGATGTAGCCGGTGCGGTGGTGATTGGTTTGATGGAAGATCATTGTAAGCTGAAAGTGTTCGTGTGCACAATTATCGTGTCTTGTGCGGGGGAAGCGTGGTGGAGGGAGGCATCCTCGTTCCCATTCAAGCCGATGCATTATGAGGGCAAAGATAGTAAGCACATCTGATTAGGCGTCCCTTCCTTTATGGCATACATACGGTGGGCTGATTGTATGTGTCGGTTGACTGTCGTAAAGATGAAAGTTTCCACCTTCATTTACAAATATCATTGGATTTTCAAAAGGACCTTAGGGTCCTCTTGAAAAGTCTCAATCATAATCCTCCCAACTCCTTATGACGTCCACGCACTTTCCCTCCGCCCGACCCGACAGAAGAGAACATGTGGAAGTCAAGTTGAGGAGCAGGGAACTTTCTTACTCCACGTTGTGCGTCTGACTCACACACTTGCTGTGCGACACACTGTGTGAAACATTTTTGGGTCGGTGCATATCGTGGGTGAAGAAGCATTGTGGGGTAAGGTTCCGCAGTGTCACTTTTGACCTGGGTCCAAACTATCCCCGTTTTATTTAGTTTCTTACAACAAGTTTAGTATAAAATAACTGTTAGAATTTGTTTTGTAGAAAATTGTAAATATTGAAGAAGTAAGTTCAATGACCTCCTAATGTCACTTTGACGTAAGACTCCACTGTCACTTTTATTTAATTGATACCAAAAGTGTAAGCAGCCTTGCTCTTTTTTAAAAAAGTTAATGTTAGTTTTGGCATTTTTTAAAAGTGTTAACTCTAGTTTGTTATTTTTTAAACGTTTTAATGCTAGTTTTGATATTTTCTAAAAGTGTTAATGCTAGTTTTGCTATTTTCTAAACGTGTTAGTGCTAGTTTTGCCATTTTCTAAAAGTGTTAATGCTAGTTTTGCTATGTTTTAAAACTTTAAACACTAGTTTTGCTATTTTTCAAAAGTTCAAATACTAGTTTTAGGTATTTTTTAAAAGTTTAAGTACTAGCTTTGCCATTTTTGAAACAGCGTTAATTAAATAGGTACTTCGTTAAAATTTTCAACAGTAAATAAAAAGTGGTATTTACACCCTTTGTAAACAGTAAGATAGGCAGACAGTGTATAGTTGGACTTCCATCAAAGTAACTTAAATGACATGAGGACTAGCGTCTTAACGCTTTTAACGAGTACCAACCTCAGAATGCGTCTTCCACGGCGCTATGCTAATTATACGGTACAGACAGAGATATTTAATTATACGCAACAATGCTAGACTCTATATTTCCGTGACATAATGTCCCATTTGAGCGGACGGGACGGCACTTGGGGATGATATAATGGGAAAGCCGGGAGCGGTAGAGGAAGTGGACAGGGATGCGCGTTGATAAATATCCGTCGTTTCTTCCCTTCACCCGCACGTGGTGAAGATCACGTCATCCAAACTTCCTGAAAATGATCAAAAAGAAGATCACGAGAACTACCTGCCCCTCCCTTTCCCTTTCCCCTTCCGCCCGACCCATTCACATGCAGAGGAGCTCCGGCACTCTCTGCGTCCGGACCCAGTGACGACGGGGTGAAAGTGAGAATAAGATCATCTCCACACATTTACATACATAGACCACAATCTACGCTGCACTGTCATCGTTATCACATAGTCATATTCGAAGAGAGAATTCAGTGCAATTTAAACAGTCGAAAAGTTGAAAGCAGAAAGAACAAACTGCTACAGTAACTGCAAAATGTCCTTAGTACAGAGTCCAGCTTCACTTCAAAATGGTCAAACCTTTATTATTCCTTTTACTGTTTTCAAAACAGTTAAAGTTGCATCTACACCTTTTCAAAATTGTAAAACTGGTAACACGGCTAGATTTTAGCCCCTTTGCATTTAGGATATGAGTCGACTTGATCCATTTTGCAGCTACAGCAGCGATACATGTGTTTTCTAGTAATTCAAGAGTTGATCGCCTGGGAAAGAGCAAAACTCCTTTACATACTAAGTAAGGATCACAAAGGGAAAAGAGGAGCGTAGGTAGATAAACGCAGAGTTTGAGATGCTCATCTTTTCTCTTATTTTTTTTTGTCCTTTCTGGTGCTTCCATGGAAGTCCAATCCGAATCCAGTTCCAGTCGTAGAACCCACGGGGAGAGCCGCAGTTAATATAATAATAACAGTAATATTTTATGCATCTGCCGTCAGTGACTTGACTAAAGCTCTATTGGCACTCCACTAAAAGCTCATGCTTTGATGCGTGGAATAGAATGCTCAAGTCTGTGTATGTCTGCCGTCGTTTGATAGCTCATAATGTAACATCGATCTGAGCTCTCGAAAACCAATGACCCTGTCTGTCTCTCACTCTGTCGAGGCATCTCCATTCCGTCTCACATCTGGATTACAAATGTATGTACCTGTCCTACTGCGATCACAAGACTCGGCTGTTTCCTGCCTTTCATGTCTGCGACGACCACCGGGGAATGTCATAAGTCATCATACTTACTTTACCAAGTATCATTATCATGTCAAACGCACTTTTCCCAATGCGACCACTTTTTGAAATGCCATCCTCAGCCGTGAATGCAAAATCTATCCAACTTTCAGGACGGATTTACAAGTTCCAGGTAGATACACTACCAAAAAACATTTGGAACCCATCATTATGATGCTTTCTTGATAATCATAAACCCATCATAGTGCATAGTGATGTCTTCACTTTTCATGTATGATGCGCTGCTTTCAAGGGCTTAGTACTCATGACGTCATAGAAACATTGTTTTGAAAATGATTACACGTATAGTTTTATACCTTTTAGAAACTTATTTAACCTATTAGCAACTGGAAAACCATGGAAAGAATGCTTTACAAAAGTGCTTTCTCTATAAGTTAACTTTTTCAAACCCGTCAAAACTAGAAATTAGCACTTTCAAAGCAATCAAAACCAGCAACTGAGGCTTTTAAAAAGGTCAAAACAAGATATTAACATTTTCAAAAGATGTAAAATAAGAAATTAACACTTTCAAAAAGGTCAAAACAAGATATTAACATTTTAAAAAAGATGTAAAATAAGAAATTAACACCTTCAAAAAGGTTAAAACAAGAAATTAACACTTTCAAAAAGATGCTAAACTAGATACAGTACCATTTCGAAAAGGTTAATATCACATTTGCCTTTTTTGAAAAAGAGCAATTTCACGTTTTACAAGCTCTTTCTGTTCAATTCATTCTTATTTTTACCTTTTTGGAGAACTCAAATTGTATGACGTCATATTTGCAAAGCCTCTAAGAGAATGCGGCTCCAGCAGGCGGGGCAGACTGGCCAGCGTCAGTGTAAATTTTATTTTGTAGCAAGGAGTCTAATGGACTCCACTCAGCATACATAAAGCGTTTCTCGAAAAAGAAAGTTGCAATTTAAAAGGGGGAAATTGGCTCAGCTCGCACATTCTTTACTCACCAGCCGAGTCGCCAGATCTATTGTATAACTTCTAGCTTGGATTGGCACTGTACTGGAAAAGTAGGAAAAAAGGTAAAAGAAACTAGAAGATTGCATGTATGTATGTACCTAAGTACATTACTTGTACACTATGTACCTATATCAGTCCGTAGTGGTAGTTGTAAATCCTAAGGACATAGTAAGTGGATCCATTCAGTGCCTTCCACGTTTGTAATTCCGACAAAGTGTGAATTTATACAAATATATAATTGCAGAGTATACAGATTAACGACGCCTACGTTATGTAAAAAGAAAGGGAATAAAAGATCTTTTCCTTGTCTTTCCTTCACTTTACTTTTCTAATTCAGAATCAAGGAGAAGAGGACCACATTTCTTGGGTCGAGTCGATGAAGGGAAGAATGCGAATGAATTTAATTCCCACAGATGCTCACTTGCCCTTTAAATTCCCTCTTGGTTCCTCCGTAGGTCTCACTCCTTCTATTAAGTCGAGCTTGGAATTGTACTCTTGGTGTTCATCATTATCCCCCTTCTTGCTCTATCGTCGGTGAAGAACCATTATTTTGAGATACAATTCTAGTCCCAGCTTAAAAGCATTCCGGCACAAGTCAGACTGCTGCCCTTCACTTTCAAAAGTAGCAAAACTGGTATTTACACTTTCAAAAATGTGTGAAACTCGTGCTAACGCTTTTTCAAAAGCAGTAAAACTTTTTTGATTACTTTTCAAAAATGTGTGAAACTGGTATTAACACTTTCAAAAGTGTGTCACAGCGGTATTTACACTTTTTCAAATACTCAGTAAAACTGCTATTTGCTCTCTTTCTAAATAGTAACACCACAAAATGCTCCTTCACCCACGCTATGCCTCAAAGATACTCCACTAGATTCCTTCTGACTGCCTTGCGTCCTCGAATAAAATTTTTCAAAAGCTCCAAATGACTTTGTACTACTTCTCAAATAAGTTGGATTTGGATATTTGGAGGTAAAGGGACGAACTCGTCGGGGACTCGGAAGGTGAAAAAAAAAGGACGGAAGAATTTTAGTACTTTGTTCTTCGTCTTCCTCTGGCCATTGTCATTGGACGCGGACAGGGCGGGTGTGACCTCCATACATACCTTATCTTTGTCATGGATTTTTATGTGCCCAAGAATTTAAATAACTTTTACATCCTTGGTTGAGTTGACGTAACTGAGAGCCCCAAATTATGACAGTGGGATAATTATAGAAGGCCAGAGCAGAGCACTCTCCGATGCTCCTCGTATATTTTAATTTTTCTCTCTCTCTCTCTCTCTAGACTATAAAATGTCCACCGTTTTTTGAATTACATGAGTAGTTAACACCCACGCCATTTCACCTCTATGATTCAGGATTCAGACCAGGAGGGAAGTGCGCTCACAGAGAATTTAAGCGAATCTACTGTAAAGTACCTACGTACAGCTACCTAGCTGTTGGTTCACTGTTTTCATGGTGATTTTATAAAAAAAAATGTCCTTTGAAATTCCAAGGAGAACCACAAACCCATTTCCCGACATCACTAAGCCTGAACTGTGCCTTGGACTTGAAAAATGAAACCAACGGCATGAGAGAATGAGCCTCAGTTCAAGTGCTTAGTTGGTGCAGGAGTAACGCATTATATTTATTCACGCTCTCTGAGCCAGTAGGATTTAGTACTCGTACAAGATTAAGATTACAATAATACATTACCCTCCTGCACCTCTGAGCCTCTATTAGACGGCAATAAAAATAATCGTGTGAGAGAAACAACGAGAAGGTCGTATGCACTAGCTAAATCAAACAAGGCAGTCAGTTACCTATGTACATATATTATAGATATCAGTTAGGCATTGTAGAATACAATACACGGCATCAGTGCTTGAGCGAAAATAGCACAAAATAGATTTTTGTTTTGCATTTCTATTGTAATTATATGCATAGCATGTACATACACATGGCACTGTAACTGTAATGCGGACATTCATATGCAAAGAAAGATAATGGTTTTTAAATGGACGGATTTTTCATTGTGTGCCGGTGCCCTAAGTATTTTATAGTATGTACCTAAGTGGGATGCTCACTCCGTCAGTGCAGTACTTGTCTTCTCCCCTCGCATTTGACAGGGAGTTTAGGGTCCAACGACGAGAGAATTCAGAGAATGCTTTTAGTCGGAACGTCTTCTTACTGACTGTGCATACGTTAGTCAAGATCGTCGTCAGTGATGTGGACGGCGTGATAGTGTGATGTGTATAATGTATGTGTGCGAGTGTGCGTTGAGCTGAGGCCTAAACTGATAGTTTTTGGCACTGTTGGAGGGACGTAAAATAGAGCGATAAAATTCCTCCATCCCTCACCATTTAACCATCCAGTTTTCTTTTTTGTTTTTTCTTTTGGCGTATGAAAGTGACTATCAATCTGTGTATACCTATATCCTTACGCTATCGCTATATGCGTAACTAGTCATAGCCGCTTCATTTATCTCGAAATTTCCTTTCGCTCACTGCACTGCACTGCACCAATTCAAAATGTATTTTAATTTCCTTCCTAATTCTCTATCTCCTCTCGCAAATTCTTTGGATTGGTCTCTACGTCTATATAGGAGGTATGCATAAAGCTATCAACTATGCTTCCACACATACACATCTAGAAAGAATAAAGAATCCTTTCATTCCTTCTTTTAGACTCCTGGATAAATACTTTTGCATTCATCTCCTTGAATTAAATTACAATCTAACCCACGGACAGATTAAAGACGCATCAGGAGAGCACTGCCTCCATGACTGCCAATTGCCAACGCCGCAATTGTAGGCTCATTTCACTGGGTCACAATTCACAATGCCATGGGGTCCCATTCCTGTGCATTTCTGTTGGAATTGGAAGCCCTACTGTTTGTTTGTGTAAGGTGTAGGTATACACTTTGATCTTAACCAAGGCTAGAGACAGTGCTATATGTATGCAGCTGGCTGGTATCTGGTATAGAGATAGCATGAGACATTGTTGGATCTCTCAACTTGACTATTTTAAAACGGTGACTCCACACAAAGAGTTATTATCTCTCGATTTTCCAAGGCGAATATTTTTTTCCCGGAACACTCTGTACTATTCTCCACTGCACTTGAGCATCGACACAGAAATGGGCACCGACGTACTTATGACTTGCGACCGCATTCCTCAACGTCAAAAACAAGCATGGGCTCCTCTCCAATTCAACAGCATTTGCATGATTCCCCGCTTCTGTCCTATCACTGTACTTCCCTTCCATTTGTTGACACTTTTTTTTATTATTTTATGTCAAATCTTCACTATGCACTATAACTATAGCTGTAACTATATATAGGCTCCCATACCTTACAGTAAAACTAATAAATTATTAGTGTTTTTGGGTGTAAAGAATCAAATAAACTGCCGTCTGGGTAAATGCATCGGGAATTTATTGGACTTCCCATCGTTTTACAGTTTAGTTTTATGGAATCGAGAAGGAATCTTTACAAGGGAAAACAAAGTTGTATCTCTCTTTTTTAGTGAGCTTTAGTGGCTTTCTTTTGTTTTAGTGTAATCTATGCTATGCCACGGGTATATAGGCTATAGGCATTGGCACTCTGTTTACTACGGCCACGATGGCTACTTACGAGCTCGAAGATGGAGCTAGAGATAAAGATAAAGATCTTTCTATATTTCATATCCTGGGACCATTCGTGTAGCGGCGTGTGAAGTGTAACTGGAGACTGGAGCCCTTAGTAATACATTAGGAGTGTCCCAAGTGGAATTAGTAAGTCAACGTTTCCCACGTTTGTCATCGAGTCTTATAGCTCCGAAGAAACTTCTCCGTCTCACCCACTTTATTCTGGTTAGGAGCAGACATTTCCAGCCTCTCCCGTCTCCCTGATGCAATGTAGTTTAGTAGATCGAGGAGTAATGCAGTGTAGAGATGCATTCAATTTCTCCTCAAAAACCCTAGAAGCTACAATACGACATTTAAAATTTATTACGACTAAGTGGCCAAAGTGATGTGACGGGAGGCGACGGGAGGACATGAAAGAATACCTAGTCAAAGTCAGCACATTTATCAGTCAACGGAGCTTTTTTCTGGGTCTGGCTGAGACAGATGAAATAGGTGGGTAGGTACTTCTTTAGTGGAATCAAGATCAAGATAATGTCATCGCCCAAATCCCTTTGATCTACATAATCTATGGAAGATGCACTTCCTATCCTTTCATCCTGTCTCCTGTCAGCCCAGTAGTGCAGTGCAGGCCAGACAGTGGCGTGGGTGCCCTAATTGGTTCGGTTGGTTTGTAGGTGGTACATAGCTACCTGCTCGATACTGTAGGGCACAGAAATCCAGTTAAACTGGGAAATCATTAAGTCTTGTCACCTAATCCGAGACGAAAGGATTCCCTGAGGTCGGGAAGTGGTTTAGATGACGCTTGTCAACAACAAGACTATAAGAATGTGGGACGAATGGAATAATTAGACTGTAGACTGTTTTGGGTTGAGGAAGGGTAAGTAAAAACCAAACGGCAGAGCCAAAAGTCATCCAGCAACTAGTCTACTGGGCTGTGACAACAAATTGGATAAATAAATGAAAAATTCATTTGCTTCACGGCTGAAAGCCCAGAGCAACCCTTACTGCCCCAAATGCTCAATACTTAAAAGGAACGTTTTGCCTTGCTATCAGCCAGTCCAGTACATAGATGTTAGGGCTTCTATAATCGACGGATTCCAAGGAACCGAAGTTCGGTTCCGGTTGCAAAAATTGTGTTATCGTTTCGAAACGGTAATATAGGTACTTAGTTTTGAATGCTTTTGAAAATGGTAATTTCTAGTTTTGACCATTTTGAAAACGGTAATCTAGTTTTTTTACCTTTTAAAAGTGTTATTTACTAGTTTTGACCGTTTTGAAAAAGTGTTATTAACTAGTTTTGACCGTTTTGAAAAAGCGTTGTTTATTAGATTTGACAGTTTTGAAAAAGTGTTGTTTACTAGTTTTGACCGTTTTGGAAAAGTGCTATTTAACAGATATGACAGTTTTGAAAAAGTTACTTTATAGAATTAAACACTTTTATAAAGTATCCTTTCCATGATTCCCCAGTTCCTAATAGGTTAAAGGATAACAATGAGTGCATTAAAGTTTTAAAGGCTTTAAAGTATTTTTGCTTTTGAAACATAATTAGCAAAAGACATTACATTATGCTTCTAAATGTTCTCGTATAAAGTTTAGTACTGAAACAAATTTGATTGTGGATTTGTTTTCAAGTTCTACTACATTTTTTTGCTACAACTCTTTAACTTTTTAAATTATATTTAATTAATTGAAAACCAAAGTTCTGGTTTGTCACCTCGGGTTCCCGGGTTCCGGTTCGGTTCTGGAGGCTTTAGTAGAGGTGCCTACACATTTATGCACTACCACACGACCACTACCCATCATCATTACTATCCCCGCTTGCTTGGTCTCGCGGGTCTGGATAAAAAGTTTACTTCTTAGAGGTGGTGCATTGTCTCTGCCGGGAGCTCAAGTACCACTCAAGACGTCCATAAAGTTGAAATGGCGCATAGAACGTAGACAAACTGAATTCCGTCAATTAAAAGAATCCAACATGGTGCTCTCCACTTCGCCTGACACTGACTATACATTATACAGAATCCAAAGACCGCCGCCCACGTATCAGGCGGTATTATTCGATATGCCCACATGTACGTATGTATATGCATACCAAATAACTATAGATATATCCTTAGACTGCAAATCTATAGCAACGGCTATGCTATGGCGTGTCATACGTGATCCTAAAAGACAGTGGAAAAGCTTGAAAGTCGCAAGGAAGTCATGAACTGAGAATCCTGAGCAGGGCGAGATAACAACTTTTCTTCACAGACAAGCTGCTGAAAATAATAATGAAAACTTTCAATTTTCATTGACATTTCACGCTCATGCACTTCATTCATAAAACGAGGAGCCGCCATTCCGGGCATAAGCAGTGCCGGGACCGGGGTGAAGGATGGAAGTTGACTTGTCTAATTACTTTGATTAGAGAATCTTTACCTTCTTGTTTAAAGACTGTAGATATTAATTTATCCGCGTAGCTCCCAGGGAGAAAGCAAATGTGTGGACGTCAATCAAAATTAATATTTAATCCGAACATCTGAACCAAGTACTATGTATCCATCTTCGCGCCTTTCATCTCCAAGTTTATTTCAAAGCAAAAAAACAGAAAGAAAATAAAATTCCGCATTCGGCAATAAGATAGCTGGGGGCCATTTAATTAATTTTTCTCCTACGCCGTGTCTTGAACCGAAAGTCCTGTAGCTTCCAGAGCTCCTTTGACTGGGTATCACTGCACTGGTACTGGTATCCTTTGAAAAGCAGAAAAAACTTTGGGCTAAATAGATAAAACGGTCCTAGTCTTAAGCTAAAATGAAATTGGAAGGTGTACATGACCTGTATGTAGCTCAAAGCGCAAAGGGCACCACAAGTATTGCCTATAAAATATGTATTTCCTCCCAAGACAGGTCGAATGTGAAAGGGTTGTGCCCATGGAGTTTAAGTGGCAGTTGCTACACTATATATGTACATAATACATAGCTATACTTTCACACGAGCACATAAGTAATTACAAGAACAAGGTGGCTACTCGATCCTGCTACCCCAAAATGATGGGACATCTTCGCCTTTTCCTACCCTGCGTGGTGAATAAATGGACCGTCTACTGCCTTTTTAAAAATAGCCATGGACATTGGTTGAGCTGCTATGTAATTTGAAGCTTATTTTATTTTCATTTCTTTGTTCTTAAAATAAATCCTGGTCTAATGTGCTTGACAATGGAGAAAGCACACTTACCTACTTTGGGGTCATTATAAAAAAACAATAGGTATGTAGCTTCTGTGACTGTGACTTCTCTCAAAGAACCACCAGCACTTCACTGAGGACAGAGCGGAAGTTTGTGTGACTGAACTTGTGGGATGAGAATAATGGAAATTATAAGAGAATTACACATTAAATCATACACGAGAAATCCTTTTGCTACAAGACACTTTCTGAAGGGAAAGTGAAATAGATTTCCTTGTTAGTAACAAAGGACTTCGCATGGCTCTATATGTATAGCCATACCAGTACACAGACCCCGCCACAGTTTGTCGTCGACGGAAGTCAAGACTGAGCCGTGCCTTCCTCTTGTTCTTGCTTTGGTATTTCCTTTCACCAGTAAATCCTGTACACAGAACTCAAGAGTGAAAGCTTTTGAAGTTATACGGAGTCACACATGCACATGGTGTGTGTTGGCAGACTTGTTTTTGTGTCACACAAGTCCAAGTTGACGTCTTTCTTATGAGCCTTGTAGTAGCTATAGATATAGCACAAACACAATAAGAGCCATGCATATAGAAATAACAGAGTTCAAGGAGAATCCAGAATACAATAGAATTCTAATGTCTATATAGGCATGTATACAACACGCACTACACATTAAGGCGCAAAATGGGGTATTTTTTCCCAAAAACTGGCATTTTGTATGAACATACCTTTCAAACACTTTGGTGTATGCCCTCAAAATTTGCTGTGAATGGACCCTTTTGCTTCTTAAGCCTGTAATTTATGTAATCTTAAAAAGTGTACAAGTGGAAGTGAAGTCGACAGGAGCTATAAGAAGGCGGGAGCGGGTAGAGCAAAGGCTAAATAATTACTGGCCTTGTGCCTCCCCATGAATCAAGTACTACGCATTACGCCCCAAATCAAGATGTATTATGTACCTACATATTTTCCATTCCCCTTGCTTTGGCTTCACTTGAGCATTTCATAGTATTTTTACGGAAATAAAAAAAAAGCTTTGATACTATAGTGTATACCTATATCTGTAGGCCGTAGGGCTGTAACCGACCCCTCTATAGTACTAGTAATAGTGGGTGTAATGCCCATTTATTATCCATGTCTCGTACTCTCCACTCCCACTTCACTTCCATCCATTCCTCACAATCTTTCCTGTAATATGAATGGACGGACAGATACGAGCTATGTACTAACAACACCAAGTCCCATGTCCCAAGACCTGCCAAAGGCCCAACTAACACCAACTTGTGGGTCTCAACAAGAAGCGACAGTGCCCCTGATGACGATGTCAACTACAAACGACGATTTGGAGTGAGAAGGCTTTCTAATGTAATAAATTGTAAAATATGTGACAGCGTCGTATCTAGAAGTGCTTTACGCATCGGCGAACCACTTTTGATCTTTCACGAATTTCAAAACAAAGCCGCTTGAACAGGGCCAGGGTTCTACATACAGCTTTAAGCAGACATTCTGAATAGTTTTAAAATTAAACGAAATTCAGATTTGATGTTAATTGTTGCAATTTTTGCTGTAAATAATTGTGCACTGGCCTTTCCTAGGGCTGGATCCGCTCCTGAAGTGTGAGGGTGTGAAACTATGCGCGTTTTGATAATACGAGTGTACATGGAATGTATGTTTTCTCTATAGTTTGTTTGGTCTCAACAGCTTGAGGAATAGTGTGAATGATTGATGATGCATGAGAAAGTAAATCCCTTGTTCACATCCGAGTAATCTGGCACAAGTTTCTCCAACTCTTATCTCAGCTTGATGGACCAGATATAAACCCGTCGAGTCTTCCCATCCCACGAGATGTAACCCATCATTTCCAGCAATGCAATATGGAGAAAATTCAAATATACTCCCTCGCATCTTGCGTATGCCTTTACTACAGAATTTACTTCAAATATGACACTATCATCACTTCATTTCGAAAATATGAGTGAAAGTACCCACTGAACAACCACGAGACACACCACACAGGACCACAGTCAAGAGTCTGTCGTGCCCCGGCCCTGTTTATTTCCCGTATTTTTACTTTGTATCATTTTCCATTAAAATTTCCAAAGCACAATTCCCATTAACTCTACGCAGGCATCCACAGTAGAGATGTGTACATACTTTCTGGTTCTGGTAGCTGCTTACAATATTTCCTGTAGACGACACAAATCCAAGAAAAATAAAATGATTTTCTGAAATTCAACTCCATTTCTCCATGTCCTCTCTACTTTGATACTTTTTGTTCTGCTTCCTTTGAATTTCAACTTTGTTCACATGATCCATTCGGGTAGCAGTAGCAGTGGGATCGGTTGGGAGGAATACGAGATGTAGGAATCATGGACCTAGAGGACACGTGCATGGAGGGCTTCTTTCCTTCTTCGAGAGGATGCATTAGGAGCTGTGTCAATATTATGCAAAGATGCGTATATCCCTACAAAGCTGGTCCCGTCCAATCTCCTATCACCAGATATACAGATATTAGATACATTGACAAGTCGAGTTCAAGTTTGAGTCCTTTACTTTCTTTGCTTTTACCCCAAAACGGAGACAGAAATCCCTAATCCCGCACTCTCCAAGCTGAAAGGAAGTTGAGAAGACGGCGAGGCAGGTGAAGAATTTGAAGGAACTGAATAACTGGGGAGGACAGAATCACAGAATTTTCTACGGGATCGTCACTGCAAAGTCAGGGGGACTTTTTGAGTGATATAAATCTATTCACAGATTGGATAATACTTGAAACTTGTCTAAGCTCCCCTCTCCAACGCTTTCCCCAGCTATCGTATTTCACTTTAGTGAGTCATCCTACCTTGTTCTAAACTACGATCATTTTATCCAACTTAAGCCTTCACTTTCACCACTCACTAGTCAGACAGTAGTAGTAGTGGTGGTATAGTAGGTCCCACCTCGTTTAAATCCAACCGCCCGAGAAAAAAAAGGGAGCTGCTTATCTGTTATGAAGATACATGGCTTCATTGCGTATGCATCTGAGGGTTTGCTCAGCACCTCTTCGAGTGTTGGACGGGATCATGGTGGGGAAGTGAGTAAATTTTCATGGAGTGCAGCTGTTGAAAAAGTCGAGATCGTAGTATTGTATTGACTTCCTCCCATATACAGTCACGGTGAGAGAGCCAACAGCGACAACGAACCGAGGCCAAGAAAATACTACTCCGTATTACAATTATGTATACGTACATTATGTATGTATGTAAAGGCTGCTCCTGACACGACCGAGAGAGAGAGAGAGAGTGGATTGAGCAGAACGAAAATGTTATAGTAAATCAACCTTAAAAGATTACAAGCCTCAAGTCGTAAAAAGGATGTTTCCTCCGAAAAAGAACGATATCTATCTACAATCTACACATTTTCACTCTGTACTCCCTCAAATGATTTCCCCCAATCTATTTATGAACCACTGTCGACTATGTAGTAGGTAGCTTATCGTTAAGTAGTACTGATACGGGATACGGCAGTGCAGAGCAGAGCAGAAGTAAAAAAGCAGTACATACGAATGAATGGGAGATGTTTAATGCAATGAAGTGCAATGTTGGCACAGTGCAATGCAATGTAACGGAATGAAATGAAGGGGTGGACGGGGGGGGGGGAGATGGAGGTAGGGGGCGATCATCTGGTATGGCCGGAAGGTGGGCTTAAAAATTCATCACAAAATTAGAGGGTAAACGTTTTTATCGGGGCAAATATGTAACATTGCGCTATTACACACTATTACTGTTAGTGTACACAAACCAAAGCCCACTTTTACATCCCATTAGTTCCGTCATAAAACATAAATTTCTGTAATCAGTTTTAAAAGCAAAATAGTGTATAGATACTTTATTTGATGCTAAATTCTTCCTCAATATCAAAATAATTTGTACATAGCTACATGCATAAAACATGCAACTAACTGAACTGTAGTACCTACTTATTTCTGATAAGGCCCTGAGTTTTGGCCTGGCAGCTATAGACAGATACATACGTAGTAAAATCTGTGACATTCCTAGATACAATAAATCCCAGTGTCCTTCTGTGCATATATACGAGGAATTTATCTACCATATGTACATATATATGTGTGTGTAGGCAGTCAAAGTCCTCTGGGTCACATTCAGGGAAGGGCTGGATGATTAAACACGTAATTACAGCTCAGTTTGAGTATACAGTTATTATCTATGTTTCTATGTACATGCGTATATCTGTAGTAACAGAAATCAATAAATTAGCTTGGAATGTGGAAGGTGTGCTCCCTCATCAATATTTTATTAGTGCTTACTATCTATAGTGGTAGTGTTCTCCGAAAATATTGCTTGCTAGCTATTCTGTACTGATTTGAGTATTTAGTATATATGCGCAGTAAAAATTAAATTATATACGACTGCCACTAATATGAGATGATACCATGTCCTATCATCCCCCATGCACTCCGTAGTTCATTAAATTAAAATCGATATCTTTTTTGGTGCATGGCAATAATGGCAATAGGAATTTATAGCTCTCCGAATCCCATGACCTTCAGTCGCCGAAATTGGATGGGGAGAGCTTGCCCTCCGAACTAACTTGTATGTAAATGTATTATGTATGGATCTCACATTTGATTTAATCAAATTCCAACATCACTTTGGAGGCATACCATGCCATTACAGATAATCTCATGTACTGATAGTAGTAAATTACATTGTTTTCAAGCAGCCTTTCCGCGTCCGTATAAAGATCCAGTACTCATTTGCAGTAATAAGTTTACTCGAATCATGAAATCATGACTGTAGGCTGTAGGGCTTCAGGCATCTATTTATCTGGCTATTCATTACAGTCTAGTACATAGCATGGACTTTGGAAGTACTTCAGCACATTATTGACTATGCGTGAAGGGACAGCAGAGGATTTGTACGGTAACAGTAAACTACACAAGTAGTTCATTATTTTTATCCCAGGTCAGTTGACCTGAAATTATGAAGTGCTTTCCCTTCACTTTCTGGAGAAAGCCTTCAAGTGTCGATAATCCTGGTCATGGTGATGCTGGAGAGAGGCTAATTGTAAGCTAAAAATCAAAACCACTCAGAATGATTAATCATACAATAATAAAATCGAGCACTTTGGAAGCGTGTCAAAGGATCCCGAATAACTAAGCCTGACAAGGAAGGGAACTACATACCTAATTGAAATAACAAGGTGTAACAAGGGTGCGCATTTTCACATACATATAAGAAAAGCTTGTCATGTATTCTGTGAGGAAGTGAGGATGGCTACACTGAGCCACTACAAGTTGTTCCGGTTGCGGTTGGCTGTGTGTCGGGCCCCTGATTGCCAGCTAAAAGGCTTGAGCAGAGAAAGCTTGTAATACAAGTTCAATGGTGGGGTTGGTCGGGCACGAGCTGTCACTGTGTCATGTCCTCTCAAGCTCTATGCGCATACAACAGTGACCCGCAGGATGAATGAAGCAACGTGTGTGTATATGTATATAATGTATACTATGTCAACAGTCAACATTTACTTTGAGCCTGCGGGTTCGTTAGTGCCCACTAGCCACATGCCCATACCTATTCACATCACCATAATTCATAAATGTCTCACGATTAGACTCCCGACAAGCAATCTAGGAATTCCTCCAAGTGCTTCAGTAGATATGTACATATATTCATTCACCTTCCACGAATTTCCCTTGTAATCCAAGGGGAACTTTCACCACCTTGATTAATATTCTCTAAGATTTCATTCTCGAAAAGGTAGACAGTAGGAAGCTGATGTATGGGATTAAAGGACTACTTCTACCTTCAAACTTTGTAATACCCGGGCGGATAGACCATCGTCGACTTTGTATGCGAAAGCCTAGCTGTGTAACCTCGTCGTCAGTAATCACTTGTAGAATGAAGATAATATTTATTAAGCTCCTACAAGGAAAGGGGAAGTGCCTCTATGTCTACTGCCTACTATGCAAACTAGATTATTTCCTCTCCTTTGAAAGTGTGAATTGAGATGAATGACCGAGTTGGCGGAGTAGTTTTGTTTTGTAAATTGAGAAATTATTAGAAGCGGATTCCGGGGATAGAATTAAAGTGGTTGACCGCCCACATGCACCAGACTAATAAGAACTCCGGGCACAGTGTGCGTAGATGTATGTATGTAGTAGGAAGACTTGTATCCACAAGAGATGAATACATTATCATGTAAACGGGGACACATTTGTAGTTTGCGGTTGTTTGTTGGGAAAGGACTGCCTAGGTACACATGTCCTGTAATCTAGTCTGTCTGTAAATCAGCATGGCTTTCTGTCTTTTAGTAGGAGAACATCACACCGCAATTCTGTTTACATAAAACTAAAACACTATTATCTACTTGGGTATGTAGGTACCTACATTAAATTTGTCGTACCTGGTCAGTACAACTCCGAGTTCACTGGCTTTGATCCGCCGGCAACTTCCAAGGAATTCAATTGAAATAGCAATCTGACAGGATAGACTACACTTTCTGAGCTTTTGTTCTTGCTTTCATTCAGATTTCATTGAGAAAACGGAGTCATTAGAAAGAATGTCAAGACATTTCGAATAACATTCAAATGATATGAGGAGAAGAAAAGGTCGTTCGATTAACTTCTTCCGTTTAGACTGTCGCGTCGCCGTTGTGTATACCTACACATATGCCTCCGTCTGGTACACATTTTTCAAACAGTCGAGGAGAATAATTTACGACACAATTCAGTTCTAGTTGAAGCAAGAACAATAGAAAAGAGTGCTAATGGTATTCTCATGCACTACAAAGGGCGACATGATTAATACTAATTATTCTTATATTTTATTAAACTAGTAGAACGGAATTGTGCGCTATGCTTGTTCATTTTCATTGCATAATTGAATTTCAATCGTAGATTCCTTCTCCGCTCACTTATTACTACAATTGAGTGTTCGTGTGTTGTGGACTGGAAGCCAGGAAATAAAGACTGAACCAGGGGCCTCCTTTTTAGTCTTTTTTGAAAGTCATGTTTTCAAGTCTCCTTATGCTCATACAGCTTCAAAAATGTAATAGTTTTGTAAATCGAGTTATTAAGTTAACCTATTAGTAACTAGAAAACCATCAACTATGAAAATACTCCTTTACAAAAGTGTTTATTCTACACATTAACTTTTTCAAAACGGTCAAAACTAGGAAATAAAACTTTTTCAAAGCAGTCAAAACTAGTAAATAACACTTTTTTAAAACTGTCAAAACTAGTAAATTAAACTTTTTAAAAACGTTCAAAATTAGTAATTACATAATTAAAACTTGTTCTAAACAGTCAAAACTAGCAACCAACACTTTCAAAAAGTCCAAAACTAGAAATTAACTTTCAGAATTGTTAAAACAGACAAAACAAAAATGAACATTTTTAAACGGTTTAAAACTACAAATTACCATTTTCTAAAACATGTAAAATTAGATGTATTACCGTTTTGAATAGGTTAATAGAGAGCCCAATTTAACTGGCAGTACTTACATACATACATAAAGGAGAGGGCTTACCTTGTTTGTTTGTTTTTTACTGCGCTTTAGAAGCAACTATATGTATGTACAACTGTAGTACCTGTGTAATAAAGTTGCTTTCTATGCTGAGTAATAAAGTGTGACTGTCCATAATTGTGTGAGTTGGTGGGTAAATATTAGTAATGCATTAAAACAACGGACGATTTTAGTACCCAATTTATTAGCGTTGTGTATTGTAGAATACAAAATATTTACACCTGGGTCTTTGTAATTGCTTATAATAAGCCATTACATTCCATTGCATTGGAAGCAAACTAAAACTGTTTTTTAATGATCATTTTAAAAGGCAGTATAGCTTTACATGCGTTCATACAAACAAATAGGTACCTATGCCCATGGAAGCACTAAGGGCTAAAAACGACATTTGCTAACTTCGCAAAATCCAAACTTAAAACTACCACATGAGATTCAATTAGAAAATGACAATTTAAAGCTCCTAGAAAATAATTTTGATGCAATTAATTAGTAATAAATTAAATCTTGGTTTTACGATGGAAATCTTTGTTTCCCTCGAAATATGTAGGTCACGGCTATTGGTTTAGAAATGAAGTCTGTTTGAAGTAATAAGATTTGCTCGCATTCCCTTTGATTTGTGAAGGTGAACGACTTGTAAAGCCGGGGAAAAGTAGGTATGCATTATCATCAGTACTTTGTATTAATGTGCCGTCTCCGTCTTGAGAATATGTACGTACAAGTGGATACAAAGAACGGCCTTAATTTATTTTCTTCTCTGAAGTTGTGACTACGGGCAGTCTTGTGAATCTGAATCCAAATCCGAATTCATTATAGCCATTCTCTGATAGTTAGGATTAATTTAGCAAAAGGAGAGTCGACGACGATGCATTTTCATTTCCTTTATTGAAATCCCTTTGGACGGACGGAGATAGAGGCAGCTCGAGGCATGAAGACAGTGCACTGGAGCAACAGAAGGGAAGCCTATCGCCCGTACATGTACATACGGACTTTCCTCACATGCGAAGGTGCGCTTGTCGGGGAAGATAACTTTATGACTTGCAAGGATAAGAACGTCCATTGTTATTGATCTGCAGGAGGTGATTACAGCTTAACAACATATTACACAAGTAGTCAGAGCTTATTATAGCTCGCTCATTGTTCCAAAGTAGACATTTCCGTGGATGCCGGGCCACCACGTCCGTGAAGAAGCATCGGGAGGTAAGTCTAGCGTCTCTTACTGCATTTTTTACGTAATGCCCAACAATCAATGTTTAACCCGGCCGTGCCGTGATTTAAAACAGTTTAAAAAGAAGTTCTACTATTTTGAAAAAGTATACATAGCAGCTTTCCCATTCTTTAAAAAGTATAAATACCAGTTTCACTGTTTTCGAAAAGGTGTAAATAACAGCTTTACCATTTTTTAAGAAGTATGAATACCAGTTTTCCTATTTTGAAAAGGTATAAATCCTTCTTGTAAATTCCGTTCTTTAAAACGTAGAAATACCAGTTTTCCTATTTTGAAAAGATGTAAATAGCAGCTTTCCCATTCTTTAAATAGTATAAATACCAGTTTCACCTTTTCCGAAAAGGTGTATATAGCAGCTTTACCATTTTTAAAGAGTACGAATACCAGTTTTCCTATTTCGAAAAGGTGTAAAGAGCAGCTTTCCCATTCTTTAAAAATACTAGTTTTACTGTTTTTGAAAAGTGTTAAAGTGGCACCAGCTCAAATATGTGCAATTAGGCAAAAACCATGAGTGTTGATACTGACCTAAATTGACATTCATGTACTGTCTGTTGTGACTTGCATCCCAATGCTTTGAAGCTGGGGACTGGACTTACCCCGCAGTGCTTCTTCACCCACGATCGCCTCCAGAGACTGTAGCCAGTGATTCAAAGCTATGTATGTAGGACCACAGCCCGACCGCAGCTCACACGGAATTCCGTGTTGGCGTGGGTTGGCATTAAGTAGAGTCCTACGGGAGTCACAAGGAAGTTCTGGAATGATAGTAGAGCGGAGAGGATGACTCCACTAAATGGCAAATGCAGTGACTTGGCAGGTACTCAGTAGTGAGCAGTAGGCACTAAATAGATTGTAGATAGTAGAATGCTTGAGACTCAATGAAAATGAGTTTGCCAAAGCCAAAGCCACAATAAGCCAGTTCGTTTCGACTGGGATGTAGTTATGTGGGTAGGGACATACGGAAGCGACTGGTGCCGGGAGTGTCTGTCCTCCACACTCTCCGCTACACTGCACTGTTCCAGCCAGCATCGAACTCTTCTGCGTGTGGGTTTATGATTTGGGGGTTTGTTTGCTTCTGCTAAGACATTATTATTTATAATTCAGATTTTACTTGGCTGATGGCTGTGGTGCTGCGGCGAACGATCATCATAACTTTTCAGGATTTCCTCCCATCCCACCCGGACCCGGTCATGCATGGGCCTCTGAGACATGACGATTGCCTTTGAAGGAACCTACGTGCATTTAATTCCAGTATCTCCACGCGATGCTAGAGAGCCGATGGGGCAAGTCGACGGTTAATTTCCTCATGATTTACAATTAGTGGCAACAGACGAACATATGCGTATACTAAACACATCATGGACACACTAATCAATTCCATGAACATGCTTGCATTCTGCATACACACCTTGCAGTGGTGCATTTAATTTATTACCGAATTACACGTGTATGCTAAGTGCCTATACCTACATACATACAGCTTCATGTCTTTCATGCCGTAAATGCATCATTGGTTTTCGACTGGAACTAATTTTATGAAACATGAGATGTCAATGTCACCATTTCCATTGCAAATATTTAGCTAAAACACTCTGCCAGCCAACGACAAATAGACAGTAACAGCTCTTAGCTCGGTAATTGGTCAAGTATTGGACTTTGTATTGGCGTTGGCACTCATGTTGAATTACAATACAACTACTTCTACTTCGACGTAATGAATACTGTCCATCGGTCAATAAATAACATTGCTGCGGCGTGAGTAAAATGGGGAGACACGATAAATTAGATCCCAAGTTGTTTGGATTTCCAATTGTTTTAACTCGTGAAAAAACATTCATGGGATGAGGGGAGAGAGCTTTATGGAAAGAAAGACAAATACAACCTACAAATAAGTGAGCCTTACCTACATAAACATTTGTAAATAGCCTAGGTAAGTAAATACAAATGGTTTCCTCCATTCTTTCCCACGACAGTGTCTCGTAGTTCTCTTTATGAAGGACACAAAGTAAGAAGGAGAGCGCAGGGGCATCCCTATATCTTATAGGTACAGATTTCTCTAGAGCAAGCTTCACTCCTGTCATTTATATTTATGTATTCTACTTCTACTGTTTTTGATTGTCCAAGTTCTTTGCTAAACTCGAATAAAAACAAATCAGGAGATTTAAAATGAAATTCCTACGTGTGTGGACACCATTGCACACTATTGTACTAGGATAGGCTATAATATTTTATTTGGTGCGCTACTAGTGAGTTACTTAGGAAGCCCAATAAAGGAAGTAAGTTCCCACAAAATACATGATAGATAAATGAACAAATCAAAGATGAGGCGAGATGGGAAGATTAAGAAGGATTGATTTTCGTGCAGACAACATACTAAAATTAAATTCCGCATACAATCTGACGAACTAGGCAGTGCAGGGGAGCGAGTGCAGACAAATATGTATTCCTGAGGGAATCTTATCGGGAAACTTCCGCTACTTCACAATACAAGCAGCAGCAAGTCAAACTCAGTACAAGCCGGTAGGCATGTTCACTTAAGTTCCGTTACAGTAAGTACTAAGGCGATGATTGTATGTAGGTAGGTATATAGCTTTCTTATATGAATACACAATTTTGTTGGAGGTGCAACATAAGCTATCTAAATTTCCCCAAAAATCCAAGAAAAAAGACATCGTCGCAATCAGGACATGCACAATATAATTTTAAATCCTTGCAGATATCCGGTTTTGCTGATTTTTGCCCTTTTTTAAGCAAAAATATTCACAAAAAATCTGTGAAATGTTGGCAGTTCCACGAAATTCGGATATTACACGAAGTCATAATGTACGTACGAGTGCATTTGCGTACTTAGATCATTTAGTTTTTCTCAACACGCAAGTAATTATAATAGATCTCTATCAAATGAGCTCTGCACCCGCGAGATCTAAATTCATGCGAGTCTGTCGCCATACACATAAATGGACATTATAAACCCACAAATATTGAAGACTTGAAACTTTTCCTGAAAGGGCTTCAATTAGACTTCCACTTGCATGCATTTTATGTATTGCCTGTACCCAACTATGACAGCGTACATAAGATCCCTATAATTATCTCGCATGTACACCGACGATCCTTGTAATTACATAGCTAAATAATTTATGCTCTACCTCTCTGATTTTGAGACAGAGATACAGTGGGAGAGCAAGAGCCCATACTTTATTTACTAGCAAACAAATTAGTTAAAAAACATTGTAAAACCATGTACCTACTTGCTTTCCCTATATCTACATGAACACTTTCTAGTTTCTACACCAATTAGGCAGGCTAGACGAGAGCATGACAAGCATTGACTGGCGAAGGGAAACGGAATGCAACATCGCATGTTAATTCAATTCCCAGCCGTCCCTCCAACCTGAACTACAACGCAACCCAACTATCCACTTGAAGCAACCGTCCACTTAAAATTCAATCAAGATGCAGCCCATTATATGTATCTACATAGTTTCAATTAAATCATTAGGGAACAACAATTCAGCGTAGCAAAATGCATTTCTCTATTTGAATTTATTGAACTATCAGGAAACGTTCGCCCTACCGAAGGCCAGTATTAGCAAATAGCAAAATACAAAAATTTCTACAGAACAGCGGACCAACTCATTTAAAAAGGGACAAACATGAAAACAACAACGTCTGGCTGTCACATTGGGCTTATTTTAGAATTTCCCGTAAAATCGACGGAGCTTCTAATACTATTACGGTTTAGTTCTTTGGTGGTGAAAGTCATTGTGACGTGTGCGAGGAGTAGCGACCAGAATTTAAATGAATTGGAAGCAATCAGTTCCTCGACCCACATAGTACAATAATTGCTTGACAGGAGGAAGGGGAAGAAGAGCACTGTTCATACGTATAGGGCCTATAGGGGAAAGTAAGGACTGAGCGGCATGGCTTTGGCCTACTTTATTGTATACCTACTGATCGTGTGCCGCTGTAACAGTGGATAGTGCGCTTGCTTTATCATATAGCTGTACGAGTGTAGGCACTCCAGTATGGTTGTGCGAGTGAAAGCATTCTGTCAACGACGATTGCAAAACCAAATTATTCATATGTCATCCACTCAACCGTTTCCTTGCTCATTTTTATCCTGGGGCAAAAAAACCCTGCCTTTTGAGGTTCATCCTCATCAAAACCTTGAGCTTGAGCCTCTTGAAAAAGTCTGCCTATATAATTGCCTAATGTTTACGTCAAGGAGATCAAAATGGGAGAAAAAAGAGTACAAATATTGTATTTTACACAACTTTCACTGCTGCTTCTGGCAGTGATACTCGCACCCCTTCAAAAGAATAAATTTTCCCCTATATTCTAGTTTTGCCATTTCTTTCCCTTGTGCGATATTCTGAACTTCGTCCTTTGCCTTCTACATTTTTCGCAATGGGATTTTTGAAATGTACAGCAGCATACGAATGCAATATGCCTTGCAGTGCAGTACTGATGTGAGGTGGTTGAACTCTCGAGAGTTTTCTAGTTCCAGTGCAATGCAAATACATAATGTATATATAAGGTGCACATGGATATGAATATGGTTCCGGCGATGAAATAATTATACATTGTTCTATACACTCATAATGCATTGCGAGTAAGTAAAGGCAAATTAACTACATAAGAGCCTCCTGTGACAATACAATGACATTAGTACTACAAAAGTAATCAGTTAAAAAGGTATAAATTTTCTCAGTATTTTATTTCTTTGACAGGACAGAGGGCCTCCAGAGCTATGTGTAATCATGCTCGTAAGATTCCTTAAGATGTCCCTTTGTAATTTCTAAATTTATCTGATTGGAATGTTGAGTGGATGCGGAATATGAAGAAAAAGAAAGTAGAGAAAGAAGGGGGAGATTCCTCAGTTTCCATCAAGGTGCTGTAGATGTGTCAAATTCATTTTGGAAACGGGCGTGAAAGCAATCGGCGTCCTTATAGCTATCAGCATTTGTCTTGGGACGCAGGTGAAAGAGTAGTTGATAGCTATTTGGACGCCCTACGAACGAGTTCCGGGTGTCTATTGAGACGGACTCTGACTGTCTTGGTATGCTTTAATGAAATATTATTAAGTGAGGTATCGCGTATAGCAATGAAATCTCCTAGGATGGGATGATGGGAACAAAGGTAGTTGTAGCCTAATTGGTCCGGTGGCTCCCTGTGTACCTAGAAAGACCTAGAAAAGGTGAAAGAGTGAGGAAATGGGGTGTACTTACCAAAAATGAGTGTGAGCATATCAGCAATGGCCAAGTTGAAGAGGTAGTAATTGGTGGATGTTCTCATGTAGTGAGCTTTGGCAATGACAATGCACGTACTGAAATTCCCAATTAGTCCCGAGAAGAAAATGATGGAGTAAATAACGGTGATGGGAATAAGTGATTGATACGGGAGGTGTTGAGGGCCTAAGTAGGCCGTGATGTAATGCTCCATAAACACACGATAACTTTCATTCATTCCCCCGTTCACCATTGTTATGTGAGTCTCAACCTTCTCCATCTCATTCATCATGCCCCGGCAGATTTACACTCACAATTTTGATTCTAATCCAATTCCCAAATTCAATGTACTAGCAAGCACTTTTTAGCTATTTAGAATATCTTTCTCTTGTTTCTGGGATCTGAATCCTATTCTTCCAGGGATGCTCCAGACGAGGATAAATGAGACAAACAACGGTGTACGAGTAGTGTTATTAACTTACCTAATCTATATATAATTCGTTTTAATAACTTTCTTTAATTACTTTTCTTGGCTCCGCTCGTTGCGGAGCTATCAGTGCAGCGTAGTAGCACTAAAATAACGACCACCTCAAACGAAATTACAAATTGCCAAGTTCTCTTCTTTTTATCGTAGAATAAGAAAGGAACAGATTTTTTCAAATCCATAATCCATCTCACTGCTCACATTTTTATTTTTAAAGAGAAAGATTTCCTTCAGCGATTATGTATTATAAATTTTTTGTTTATTTAATTTAGTACTTTAGGAGATAATTAAAATACAACTCTTTGTAATGTATTGTTTATAATTTATATAGTACTTTTGTAATACTGTTCAGAGTAGCTATGCAATGTTCACAAAAACAAGGGAGAATTTCCAGAGTTGACTAAAAATTGACGTAGTAGTCCAAGAACAGGACGGTGGTGGTGGTCAGATGAACTTCGTGTTACTGTGCACTTAAAGCTTGTTCTTTGAAACTGTTACATACATTGAGATACATAGGATAGATAGGAATAAAACAAAGGTTTTGCATTTGGAGCAATCCTACAGGATTGTATATTATGTTCTATTCTAAAAGTTTAATGCCCAGCAATAAATCCTACTGTGACTAAGTAATCTTTAGGTTATATTTAGATAAGAAATAATATCATAAGCATAAACATTCCATTAAATAATGTTCTCTTTGAAATAAAATAATTTATGGGATGTTATGAGTCTTTTTGCGGTCCTACAGCTGTAATTTTTTTTATTCTTGTATTTTGTATAACTTGTTAGTACAATATTATTGTATCTTTTTATGTCACACTACTGTGCTTGAAGGTACGGCTGACGTTGCTAGTTATTATTATTACCAGTAAAGTACTCTGGATAGAAATAGAAATCAAATCCCTGGTCGACTTCCCATACATTTCTACAACAGATTACGTTCCTCTTGATGATTTTGGCACTGTCACTGAATCCAATTAAAATGGAGAGAGAAAAAAAGAGAGAGAGAGAGAGAGACCGCAGAAATAATGGATGTACCCACTCACAACTTTTATTTTATCGTTTGTAAATATCCAAGTTGAAAAAATAGTACATTAATTGTACTACTTGCATTTATTGGTAGTGAGCTGTTGTAACTCTTGAATTTCCCACACAAACGAATTAAAGTTAAAATTCCACACCGAAAGTTGATTAATTGCACCGAAAAATTAATCAAATCAACATTTTTTGAGGGCGTTTTTTTTACTTGAACTTCTTAAAGTATGTCCTTAAAGCGGTCTCTCGACCGACAATGCACTGCGGTTAGAGCGGATAGAGTCTATAGAATTAATGGAGACGTGTTTGTGGTTCGTCGGTCGTTGAGATGTGCGATGGATTGGTAGATAGATGGATTGTTGATGTGAGAACGTGTCTTTGGAGAATTCTTCTGTGATCCGATTCGACTGAGACAAAAAAGATTGTGGCTGTGGACTGAGGACAGAAAAATCTGACAATGTTAGACTCAAGCACGTTGGTTTCACTTTTCCTCGACTCACTCGACTTTTTCTTCCCGGAATCCCTGTCGTCCGTTGGCAAAAGTAAAGTAAAGGAGGGAAGCGAGCAAACAGTCAAGATGATCAAAGAATGAGATGAACACTACTGAAGTCTACACTACTCGAAGGAAACCATGCGCGCCTGAATCCGGGCATTTTCTATACTAGACTTCCTTCCTGTTTCCTTCTCAGCACAGAACCAAAAATCCACACACTCACGCTCCAACGTTCCCCTTCCTACTCAACTCTCCCCGTCTACCTTCAGCCAGATACCCGAACACATGGCATTACGGGAGATAATCTTACTTTGCTGATTACTTTTCAAAATCTGCATTGGAAAGTCTACTCTTATGGTATGGCAGATAGTCTTAGAATTTAGAAGTTCCAGGGATGGAATGTGCAGTACGAGGGTCCAATTTGAATCTTATTTATTCGGCATTCTTCCTCCTTCCCCGTCTCATACTATAGGAGGCACTTGGGAAAGTTTGCTCAAAGTTTTTGCAAACAACCCCAATTGCGTTGTATTGCAATTTCATTTTATTTGTAGTGTGGCTGTGTGTATAGGCTTGAGTCTTGAGTGAGTGACACTGGAGCTTGAAACTTACCTACAGGTACTAAGGTAAGGATCAGTCAAGTCAAGTCATTCAACACTCTACAGCTCTAGAAACTGGAGAAAGACTTGAGGGAGTTGGACAGAGATATCTTCAGTCGCTTGTACCAAGGTCCATCTGAATGGTCGACTACTCCAGTGACTAACGTCCAGTAAAAAAGAAAGGGTCACATCCAAATTATATCTCCTCTCACAAGAGCTAAGAGTTAGTTCCATGGAAAAAGGAGTCCAAGGAAAGATCGAGTGGCTCTTGTTGCTCTTTTAAAGTTTGTATGTATGCATAGAATATATTAACTTGTAGGCACATATTATGTAGGTACATAATAAAATAACTCATTGTTGCATGAGTAGAAGTGAAAGGAATTATTTTTCACTCCTCTTTCAGCCTTAGTAAGTTACATTTTTGTCCTTTCATTATTCTTGCTCTTGATCTTCTCCCTCACTTTTTGTCTCTTGAGCAGCGGTCTTTTTATAGGTTGACTAACTGCATTGAATTTCCTTCCAGTTCCATTTCTCTTGTTTCTTTTAATCCAACTAAAGCTGTCACAACAGTTCATGGGGCGGCTCATGGAGACGCACTAGGAAGCTCAGTACTCTCACTATAGTCAGTACAGTACAAGAACCAGAACTAGCTCAAGAACATCACACACTGTGTAAATATCTTGTGTGAAATCTATCCGCAAATATCATATGACATGTAGAACATAAATGGAAGCCATTAGAACGTTGGCGTAACGTATAACGTTATCAAAACAGACTCGCGTCACTTTAAACCCAATCGAAGATACGTCCTCCTACTTTCCATTCTGTGGCACTAGTGCCACACGATTTAGACAATCCGGAAAATGAAAGGATAGACCCTCAAATAATTCCATGTATACCTTTGCACTGTCGGTAATCGGAACGAAAGTTGCACTGTTGAAATAAGAGTGAAGTGATACAGCCCATCTAGGACATAACACAGCTAAAAAAGTAATGCATCCTTCACATTTTGTTATTAATACTTTACACATTTACTTGTGCATTTATACTGACTTCTCATTGTAGAATATTTCTTTCAACAAATCGTAGCTTTTTTAATTCAGGGATGCAAAACGGAAAGATCTAATTATTAAAAAATGTGAAGTTCACGAGTACAAAAGCAAGTATGAAGTAACGATGGAAAGAATGAGCTTTTACTCAAAATTCTGCTAATTTTGTTATTGATTAATTAGTCCATAGTGAAAAGATTTCTAATGCAAGCTAATTAGTAAGTTCTTGGCTACTGAATAGTGAAATTACCATACTTTGCTCGTAAACTGTGCATGTTTGGAGTTAGAATGGTACAAAGTAATAATAATAATTACATATGTATTCATAATTCAGTATTTTTCCCTTCGGTGAAAACAAGTGATGGTATTTTCTTTGAGACTCAAAATTTCCCTTTTTTAATTAGGCATCGGTTAAGTAACTTTTACTAGGATAGAAGTTCGTTCCATTTCCAGGTTTGTGCATTGACGCCAGTGATGACCTCTAATTGTAAGTTAAAAATTACAGCATTTTGTAGGAATTTTGGTTATTAAGGTTAAATTCGCATGCTGTTTATAAAAATCGTAGGTGGTTTGTCTGTTTTCCATCCCAATTATTACAAGTGTCATCCAAAATGTGGCAACATATTATTTGTTTTGATGCGCCGAGGGCCAAAATTAACTTCATAAAGAAGGGTGGTACAATGTTTATGAAACACAGTGTGCGCTAATAACAATTTTTTAGTGGAATCACCACAATGAAAGGCATAGCTAGTTCTTAAAATTAGTCTGTGATAATTACTTACCGAGTTACCTATTCGCAATTCACGAAATTAAAAATACCATGCATTCCTGTTCCAGTTTCACTGTCACCTTTAGAGCATAAAAAGGTAATGCATACATACCAGCACGTACATACAACACAAGGCTCACAGGCACCTGCATAGTTTAGATTACCTCCGTGAACTTGCGACCAAATAAGATTGTAGTTTAATTATTTTAGTTGAGCAACGAATCTGTTGTTGGTGAAAGCAGATAACTTATTGCTTCTAAACACGCACTGTGAGAAGATTTATTGGATTTGGTTCAAGGACCTTTTAGAGTAAAGATATACCAATGTACAAAATGTTGAACACCAGAAATATATTACCTATTTGTATATTCATTACATACATATCGATCTCTGTTTGACACAGACGTAATTATACTAAACAGAAAGTTTTGAGTTAAGAAATGAGCTTAAATTCTCTCAATACGTCCTGAGGACTCCGATGTGACTAGCTAAAGGCTGTACAGATTTGGAGAACGGAAGAATTTTTAATCTGTAAATATATTACATAATGATTAAATTAAATATTATTTTTGCCATTTTTCCCTACAAATGGATTCTATTAGATGAAACTGACTGCATTCTTCATTATAATAATGATTCTTAGGGTAAAAAATCCCAGTGATTGCCATCGCCATTTCAATCTTAATTACAACTACAATTGTATTTCTATTAGAAACCATGAGGTGGACTCTAAGATTTGGTGTGTCGTTGAATTCCTTTCCTGTAATGAATAATTTATTTAATAGGTATACATTAGTAACTATAGGTATACTATCAATGTCACAAGTGTGCTGGTAAACCCACCAAACACAGAATGTAGCAGATTGCAACACAGTAATTCAGTAATTATTTAGACTAGGGTCATCTACAAATAATGTCATCCAATATTTATTTTTAGGTGCCCACCGCCCCATGATTTTGATTAGCTTTAAACTTTATTCATCGTGTTATTGAATCTGATTTGGTACAAAACCATTGTTACATTGATAACATTCCGATTATGATCGATTTGACTAGTTCTAGACAACTACAAATATAAATTATACACTAATTATTACAAATATGGAAGTTAAACAATGAAGCAACAGTTATTTTCAAAAATGATTGCTAACCTACCTAAACTAAATTAAGCCATCCGCAGGTTTTATCTTTTAGTATTTTTGTTATTAATTGCATGCAGGCCTACTGCCTCTATGCACTTGCCTAATATCATACATTTATGGATGACCCCTCATCACATCTCTAAAGTGTAACGACTATATCATCACATAATCGGATTAGTCCGTCCAGCCCGGGTATCTAGAAGTTATTACCCTTTCCGTGGTCCGTTTTCAAAATCCCTAACATTATGAAACCATTCCCTTTCCTGAAAGTCGTCCTTTATTAGACAGAATCCTTCCCTACTTTATAGCATGGCACCCACCGTTACTTACTCCAAATGTTTGATGTATAATGACTGCAAGTTGTAATGGTTCTGACTCCTGAGCATCCAGCTTCAGATTAACATCTGATGCAATTTAGGGTCTTAAACGTAATAAATACTTTGGAATTACGTCGCTATGACCAGAAATTCCGGCTCGGAAACTCGTAAGTTCATATTTAAGTATTCAGTATGTAAATAAGATAGAAATAACGGCATTAAGTCAATATACTTATACAAAATAGTTTCGTTATCTCAAAATCTAACTTCTTCACGTCGGCTTAAAAGTGTAAGTACCTAGGTAGGTAGGTACATAACGTCGTTTAAGGAGCAAAATGATACACACAAAGCCCATCATTTTGCCGTTAAAGGCTTCGTGGATTTTAAATCAAGCAAATGTAGATTATTCAGTTTGGGGCTTTGGGAGACTTGAGCAATAGTTTTGATGTAAAAAATGATAAATGCAGCGTAACGTTACTTCGTATTTAAGTTTAACTTATCGTATTTTGCGTTCAGAATGCTCAGATAGACCAATTTAGAATTAAGTAACCACGTGGTTCAAATTCCCGCGGTAATCAATTTCGATTTGAAGTCAAAACAATAATAAAGAATGCATGCCGGGCGCCACGAAGATGGGCCATTTGTAATTTCTGTGCATTCTTTTTTGTAAGTCGTAATGAATTCATTCGTCGTGGGGAAGACGTAGTGGACAGTTGTTACTAAAAACCATTCGAGATTGTTATTACTTTTTGAGTTGTAGACAATTATTCGTACTTAGTGTCGGTGAAATCGGATTCACTTCAGTCTTATTAGAGTTTTTACGGTTAACAGATTAATTAAAGCAATTTCCAATCAACCCATCACCATCACCTGTAGCTGCGCCCGCAGTTGAGTTGACGTTGACAGTTATGGACGTCAATGAAGGTCCCTCAACTTCCAAAGCTAAAGAAGAGAAAAATCCACTTCCGATTTTTGCCGATTTAGTAAGTATAAAAATGAGGATTTTGGAGTTTTTGATTTTACTTAAAAACGTTATGCGTGTAGTACTTTATTATTATTAGGTTTCACATAATTGACATGATATAATAAACACGTACAACACATTATTTTAACTCTGTCGCAGTGCAGTGTAGTGTGAAGTAATTTGTTAGGGTGCTTTATCTTTATTGTTTGTATGCTAACTACATATAAATTTTGATTGAATTTCAAGTAGCATTAGGACATTAGGAGTGATGGGTTTGGAGGTAGTTGGATAGAATACTTAATTTTTGTAGTGACCAGTAAATATATAATACAATATTTTGTTTATCTTTTCCACAGTTCGACACGGAAACGGACAAGAAATGCTTCACCGACTTAGGACGGGCTAAACTTCTTGAGAAAGCAAGTATTGACGCTAAAAGGATTCGAACTTTCTCGGTTCATAAAAACAGTCCGTTTAGTGAACAAATACATGTCGCTTCTGTGATTCAGCCAGATTTGTTAGTAATTCATTTTTCGAGCCTATTAAGTCCCACCGACCCCAACCTGCAACAACTGTTATGGGACATGTCGTTGGAATGGAGAGCTTCCCCTGGATTCGATATGAGTACGAATTTTCCTGGAGAAGGAGTGGTACTGATAATAAAATTTTAATAAAATTTGCCATCTTATTTGTCTGTACCTAATTTTATCAGCTGTGCAGTACTATGCACATCATTAAGAGACTATTTACGAATTATGTATTCTTAGATCTGAATACAGTAGTGGAAAAGGAAGATTTCTTCTTTTACTTACTACATGGTGCGTTACAATTTTCAGGGTTTAAACTTTTTCAGTGAAAATGCCACAAGTGTAATTAAAGCTTTGTTATAGATCAATTGTAGCTTCAGTTTTGTATAACAAAATTACTGTGTGAGTGCTTTTAATCTGCTATGTAGATTGCGTAGAAACTTTAATTGCTTAGCCGTAAATATGGAGGAACTCTCACGAAAGAAAGTATTACCGGTTGAGAATGTATTATGCTACTTGAACATGTAGAATGTAGTACTTATTCGTTTATTATGTGAAAAAAACTGGAGCCCTTTGCGTTACCGGTTTACTTGTTTGTGTTACTTGTACATCATTAGTATAACTTCGTAAAGGCCAGATAATTACATAACTTTGAATGGTATAGTTCCAGTAAGGTTTTCCTATGGTGAACGACTTTTAAGTGTTAGGAAAGTGAACTTTATATATGTAACATACTTTACTTTTACAGTATGTCGCAGCTGCTGTAGACATCGCTTCGGACCATGATGACGCTCAACATATTATTAAATGTAGAGAAGCTAGTAATAACCAGCTGGGATACCCGAACCCGGTAGGCTTCAGTGCAGTAGGAGCAAATCAAAACCTTGTGGCAATTCCTTTACAAGAAAGCCACAGTTCCGCAGTGGACGATCTTGGCTACCAGTTTGCTGCCGCCACATCTTTGGACAGCAATAATTCCGAACTTCCTCCAGTCGGAGCTAAAACTACTGTTTACTATAGGGGATTTATAACCAAACTGAAGCCTGGAAAAGATATGTATTCTGCTCACTACGAGATTTTCCTCTATGACAAAGGAACCTTCAAGTATGAAGCCGTTCTCTTGCTTACATCCGTTTTAGGATATTTAATACTGATGCAATGCTGAGCATTATTGTGAAACTTTTTTCTTATACAATCGAACATTGGCAGTTTTAAGTTGCATACATTTGCGTAAATATTATTACAATCATTTAGCGTTAACTAAAACCATGTCGGGCTTGTTAGACCACAAATTCACTGCTTAATCTGTATATATTTCTAGAGAATTTACTGTAGACGAGATTATTCCACTTTCCAAAAAGTTCCGACTTACCGTTCCTCCACAATACATACTATTGAAATTTCCAGGATTAAAGCCGGTGAGGCTTATTCAGAGAACTGTGGAACTGTTCACCAGAAAGAAAGTGATTGTACGAGAGTAAGTTGAAATTATAATCAGATTAAACCAATTTATTAATTTTCTGTGGTAATCAGTGGCGTACGTTTTGCATTACATTTTAGCTACGGTTATTGTTAATGGTTGGTTTTTATTGTAGATATACAGATTCCTGGTTTCCTCACACAAGAAAACTGGTCAAGGACCTTTTGAGCTCGAAGATTTTAAAACTTGATGTTTTGGGAACTCATGGATTGTATGTTTTTGCCAATCTTATTCTTCATGATGCTGTAAATAATGACGTTCACATGGACTACGTTAAGTATCTTGAACACAACGACCTTGCAAAAGTGGATGAAAGTTATTTTGACGAAATGCTAATGGATGCCGAAAATGAGGAAGAGGGTGATTGGAAATTACTTGCGCGAACGTGCTATTAATGCGTTAAACAGTGGAGTAGTGTTGGGATCCTCTAGCTTTTGAGTAGACAGACGTAACTATGGTTGGATCTACGAATTTGAGGACCAAAAACATTTAGTAAGGTTTTTTGTTTTAAATTCTCGTAGATTAGGTCGGTATCTTCGTGAAGCTTTCACATACGCATACGGAATAAGAACTCACAAATGCGATTCATTGCATTTTTATTTTTCGAAATACAGAAGTATGTTCATGGACGTAACAGAGTATTGCTAATAATGGGTTATTAGTGTGCATCCTTGCAGATTAGGGGACATCTAGATTTATTATACATTTTTTTAAATATTTCTGAGACAGTTTTGTGTTATTCAATATTTTGTAATAATATTAGTATAAGTACAAATCACTGTTACAGTAGGTATGTTTCTTATTCTATGATTATGTCTTTTTATAATTATGCAGTTATTTTGAAGCTATTAAAGTATTATTATCTTTAAGGATATATCGTATGTATACCCTACTTCCTCGCACATATGATTACCTATATATATTATTACTTGGTTTCGAAGACTAGTTTGCATGCTTAATTTTGTAGCTTCGATACCGTTACTTTGCAGAAACATATATGCAAGGCACTTTGGCAACATTTATTTAATGTAATCCGACTTTGCTAAAAGTCGAATTGTCTTATCCCGCTAGTTTCTAAGAAAACATGGTACATGACCGGATCATTAGGTATTTGTTGGCAAATGGGAAGACAATGAAATAGGGGTCAAAATGAGCCTCACGTGAAGCTCGAGACGTTCTAGAGTTTTTAGCATTAATTATAATATTTCAGCAACACCTAACAATGGAAGAACTTAACATATAAAAAGTGAAGACAAGGACCCTTTTGAGAAGACATTCTGTCTCTCTGAAACAAGGCTGCTACTGACTATGTTATCTAATGTCTAAGGCAGAGCTAAACAATGTATGAGAAACAAAGTTTGATTGCGTGATCAACGAAAGAGAAACCTAAGTTATTTTCACCGCACCTACATTATTGCTTACTTGAGGCAAGAAAAAACTCTTTTATAAAACAATCTTCTCAACTTCAAGCGAAAATTTAAATTACCTATAGAATTTTTGAGTAGGATTCATACTATTCTAACTTTTGAAGATTTAATTGATTGATGAGATTGATCAGATTTGTAAATCTGAGAACTGTTCAGTAGTTGAAACACTAGTGACGCTTTCAGCACAATAAATTATGGACAAACAATAACAACGTAAAAATTATAAGTTAAAATATAAAACTAACCTCCAACATCGCATTCAACGTTTAGGAGGATTGGCGTACATATTTGGCAAGTAATTATTATGAATTTAACGTAAGCATATTAGCTACGTAATAAATTAATATCTAATCAAATAAGCAAAATTAAGACGAGGTTGTTAGTGTACTGTAGGCTCTTGTTGTAACGATTACGTAATGCTGGTACCTAGTTAATTACTTATATGAGATAAGCTACTGTCAACGCACATCACTTTGGTACTTTCAAAAAGCTCTTTGGATAGAGCTTCATCAGAGTTCGAGTGCCCAAGTTATTTGCGTTTACAGAATGTACTTTGTATGGCAAGGTTCAGAAAATTCCATAAGTTCGTTAAAATTAAAATTCGTCGTGTTTGACCAGTGCTTCGCCAAAATCTGTTGCCTGTGAACCCACAAAGATATCGTATTTGTCCAACACTTCTTCTTTTGTTAAGTTGCCGTCTGAGTTCGTGTCGGATGCATGAATCAGATGATTTGTTTCAGCTTCGGCTTGATCAAAATCCTCTGGCATAATCCATTGCTTCACCTGTGTATGAGAAACCAAAATCACAATTAATTTGTTATGTAATACATGTCGATCGACGTAAGCAAGAAGTAACCATAAAATGCTTCATTGGGGTACACACCGTTTGCCAACAAACAACAAGTCTGTACCGTGACTGATATCTGTTCTTTCCTTAAAAAGTATTTAGGACACTTTGCAGTTATGGTAGCGATGCAACGAAATACTAGTGATACATGTGATTTGTGATTCTGATTGCCCGAATGCATATGCGAGAACTAGACAGAAATCCCGTCAAACAAATTCCCAACATTATTGGATAGTTAATCTTTAATGAAATGTCACTGCAGCGAGGATTTTTATCCTCCAGGAAAGTTAGGTGTACCAAAAAGAGATCTAAGATTGTCGATCAGTTGATCACGACGCTAACGTGAATTGTCACAAAAAAATCAAAACTCCATTTCTTTGGAGGTTGATGCAATCTGCAGGAATGCTTTCTTAATTCGATGATGCATCTTATCAAAACATAATGTCAGCAGTTATAGTGAAGACTTGTTCAGTGATGTCATAAATTATTCTGCTGCAGGACACACGAAGTAAATTATAGTGTAAATTTCTTGTACCTAAATATTTTTTACTCATTTCAATAAATTACAGACTTTTTAAATATTTCAAATAGCAAGTTTTAGCTAATATGCGCGCTTAACACAGTTAATGTGTTCGTTTGACGTTGATTCAAAATTATAATTTGATTGCTCCGAAGTATTTTTTTTATTTACAGACCTAGTATACTATAGTAGTCCACTTAGTATATAATACGTACTTTTACTCACAGTCTATCACTCGTTTAGGTTTCGGGAAAAACAGTTTTTAAAAATCGAATACATAGCAGATTTGTGTTAGAAATCTCGTATGGATTTGCTCGTTGCTTGTTACCAAATGTTTCAGACGAAATAAACAATAACAACAAGTATAAGGTTAAATCGTATCACGGTATTGGCAAATTACCTCGTTGTGATCCAGATACCCATCTCCATTTTTGTCCCGGAACTGAGAAAATGTTTCCCTTTCCGATGTTACCCAGGCTGGTTCTTCATCTCCTGGTTCCCCACGATACAAGTCCTCTGATGTAAAAACAAATAAGGATTTAATTAGCAGGTGCTCTAGCTTCATAAATGGAAGTTTGTAGCCTAATAAGAAATCCCACTAAAAGGAACTTACGGATGTACTCGTCAAGGGAGATACGACCATCTCCATCTTTGTCGATGTCTTCAATAGTTTCTATAACAATGATATCGTGCATACTCGGGTTGCCTTCTGGGTGAACAAAATGCAAGAATTCTTCTTGCGTCAAAGCTTCATCTCCGTTCTGATCCGCGATTCTCCAACGTCTTCGGTCTCTTTCAACCATTTTTGAGTAAGTTTTGTAGTCGTTACTCTCTTTGTTCTCTTCATCGAGAAAAGAGTAAGTTGCCTTTTTGTATTCGTTCCAAGTTAGTGTGTCCTTCTTTTCAGGATTATGAATTCTCCATTGGGTTTCTCCATCCGCGTCGATATACCTTCGCTGTGTCCACTGAATCCATTTCTTTAACTCGATTGCTTCAATCAAGCCATCTTTGTTTGAGTCAATTTTATCAAATATAATTCTGCAAAATCATTAAAGAATTCATGGTACCATGAAGTAAAGGATAGCCTTTTATGGTGAAAAATTTTATTTCAAGCATCTACAGCAAAAAGAGTGTTTCGTATCCGATTTAGTGGCCCAGCTATTAATCTTGACTGGATTAGTAGCGTAAATTAACTTGTTTGCGGCGTGGGTAACATTTTGTGTGTGCTCAGCAGGTCTTTTTGTAAGCATGTCAGCTGCATTATACAGTTTATTATGAAACAGTTATTTAAACAGTGTTTTTGTCCAACCAAAAAAGTAGCTACTGCAGCTTATGAATGCATGGCATGGTAATGTAAATTCCAATGTATTTACGTTAGATAGAACGTAATATAAGCCAGGATTTTCTCCTTATAATTAATCAAATACCGCACCGAATTAATAGCCGTTTAATACATTTGAATTACAAATTGAAGTCATAAATATATTCTATTAGGTATTTACTATACAACGCTTGCTACTAAAAGTGGAAGGAAAGGAACCTACTTACAGTCTTGAGCAAGAGCAACAGAACTATTTTCTCGTGCTAACTGTGCATCTTCTGTCTGAGATTTTTTGTGCATGCTTTCATCATTTGATGATTGACATATATTCACACTTGAAGCTCAAGACCAGAAAAAAACACCGATCTGAATTGCTCTCTCATCACACATGGACGTTTGCGTCCCTAGCCTACTAAGATACTCTTTATTTGGATAAGGAAGTTAAAAATGAATGAAACAGAAAGTAAGGCGAAGCATGGGCAAGAAATAGATGAATTAATTTGCTGTGCTTACGCTAATCTACGGCGAGACTCTTCGGGGGTGAGGTCATCAAACTGCTTTGCTTCATCTCCCAAAAATGCTTCATGATCGTAAGCTGCATTATGATTCCCTTCCTTAAAATGTTCTTGCTCACTTAAAGGCTGTAGAGATAACATATAATATCATGTCATTATCAACATATTATGTGAGGCATTATATAAAATTAATTCATACAAAATCTACAGAGTTCTAGGTTCCCAACTGAGTTGTGACACGTATACTAACCTAAATAATTTCATAAAGTAGGTAATAAAAACTACTGCAGTGCAGCAGTACTGTTGGGTAAAATTTTGATTGAATTAAAAATAGTAGTAAAGATCATAATAAAAATGTACACATAGTATAACACGGAATGGAGTGTTACAATTGAATACCAATACATAGAATTGAATGACTTACTTTTTCTATAATTCTGTGCGTATTTTTTGGCAGTGCAAATGCTGTACAAAGTGTAACAACAATTCCAAGAGTGAATAATTTTTGACTCATTTTTATAGCGTTCATACGAAAGTCTGAGATTGACGGTATTGTAAAGACCATAAGTGTACAGACTGACGAACGTCCAAAATTGTTAGTTTCAGCAAAGTTGAGCCAAGGCTTTTGAAAAATTCCTGATTACTGAAAATGTTGAAATTCCAACTCCGAAGCTGAACTGTTGATTAATCTATAAATGTGAAACAAATGGTATCAGACGGCAGAAGTAAAACTGAACTTTGTTCCCCATACTTATGTAATTACATCCTTAATCCTAGATGTTGTGTTAATTTTGTTAATTGGTAATTTACTACTATGCACTGTCTCGTTTACGGATACACAATTACGCTCCAAAAATTTTAAATTTCATTTACTCAAGTTACTGCAATACATCTAAATTACACTATATGGTATTGGAACTAAAAATATCACAGAGTCGACACTGAAACTCCCCTTCGTGGGCTGTTTCTACCTTGACTTGACAGCACAATAATTATTATATTTGATTATTTTTATGCGTATACTCAAAACCAAAGAAATTCCCGTTTATATCACAGAAAGGTCCATTGGAAATAGATAAGAGGCACCGAATTTGAGAGTATAAACCGGCTAATTAAAATAACAACATTGCACAGTAGCACCAATTACCAACTCGTTGAAAATCTGACTTACCTGGAATTGAAATCTGAACAAGTGACAGCTAGTTTATAGCAATTAATTTAAGGTTTGCTCCAATTACAGATCTGTAGGGAGGCTCAGAATTTGGATATATTTTTGCTGGTGCTCCAAAACTGATAAAAAAAAGCCACACGTTCTTAGAACCTCTTCCTTTGCGCTTGCTATACTGATATTAATTTGGATCTCGAACTGCGCTGGCTTATCAGCTGCTTATATGTGTCTTTGGCTGTGTCTTGTGCTGCAGAACTGAAGCAACTACAGCTGGTTGCTACACTGATAATAATAATATATTGAATAGTGATTTCTGTTTCTCACTTGGTCTGGATGCTATTAATGCCAGTATGAAAGGGCTACCATGACTGTACTTACTCACTACAGGTCTGATATCCCCGGATGCACCTTAGTACACATGGAAAAGTTGAAGTCTATAAGTACTGTGTGGTCATATAATTTACTGGTAGGTTAAGTAATAAATGCATCACTTTCACAGATCAGATCCTTGCATTCTAATCCTAGATATATAGCCAGGGCCCAGGAGTCTAGATTTGAGAGGGTCGTTGTAAATTATTTATAACACTATTAGAGCAAAAGTGAATATCTGGACTTGGATCGAGGAATATCGAGTGAATGTTACATGCATATTTTGTCCGTAAGTACTTAATAATAACGGATTATCAGTTGAACTATTGAACATACGCTTGAAATAGTAAATGCACACTTTTTAATATGGCAGCGAAATTTCTCAAAAACCAAGAGACTGTAAATTCTACAATAATTTTAGCATGCGAAATGCCCCAGGTATTACTGCTGAGGGAAGGTTTTTTGCGTTTTAATAAGGCCTATTTGCAGTGCCTCGAGTGAAAAGATCAAGTGAGGTGTCACCCACGGGGCACCCTAGGACATTCACTTTGGTCACCAATAATTTTTTTCATTGCCAATGCAATGTGGGATAGTGTGATAGGGCTCAGAAGGGCAATTCTATCAATTGTACCAAACGGTGAGAATATTGCTCTTAGGCACCAGAAGGATTCTTGCAACAACAAAAACAATTCTTCGAATGCGCCGGATGCGTGGGGAGCTATAAGTACCCCTTATTTTGTAAACTGATATTTGCCTGGTTATAAATACAGCAGGACAAAGTATACTAATAAAGTGATTAAGAAATTCTGGTTCTGTGGTTCTTGTTCTTGTAGGCTTACATGCATATCCTACACTAGCATAGCAGCATTTAGATCAGAAACGTAAGATTTTATGCACGATTGATACAACAGCATTAGTACTTAATACGAACGGAAATGGAACTAATGGATACTACCGTGGGTACTATTTGAGACCAGGGCTCTATTTGAGAAAATACTGCAATGCAATAATTATAATACAATAATAATAATAGACCACCATCATTCATTCATTGTTTTTATAAGCCTCGTTATTTGTTTTTACGCATTAAAAAATGAATTTCACAATAATTTTTGCAATATTATTAATATTTTTTATCATAATAATAAAATTATTTCATTATTTTCTTGTTATACTCTATGGAAGTTAACTTTTAAAAATAATAATTCTTACTCTGCTATACTAACTATGATGTACATTTATTTTGACGTATTACACAACTGTAATATTACCAAATTTAACACTATTATCTGTTATATAGCATTTAATGATAGGTACTCATGTATTTTTTTTTAATGTATCAGCTAATTCATTCGGCTAAAGACTCTAGGAGTAGAGAACGAAAGATAGGTGACAGGCGATTCACCTAGTATTCCTTTCAAGACTCCCGTTCTTACTTACTACTTAAGTATCTTTCTTTGGGTTTTACTTACAGTTTGCAAGGAGTAAAATAATTTATTAGTTTTGTTACGTTACAACAGTTACAAAAGCTGCTCTTTACACAATGCGTGTAGTTTTCCCCGCATATTCCAAATTCCAAGACGAGACACAATTAACAGAAACCAAAAGGGGACAGAGAGGGCATCATCAATTTTTACTCATTCACTACAATCCAAAACGTAGTTAAATTCACTCACCTGATTTGATAGTTAGATTTGAATTTTATTCTCATCGAACGATTTAAACTAATAGAAATAGAGCTATACAACAATGACAATGTGATAGGTAATTAACAATTAGCACGTGGCGACAGTTCATTGAGTTCATTGTTATTTGTTGAGGGAATAACATCTTCTAATGAATTCTCCTCCGTTTGTACCTCCTTATCTTCAGTTTCCGTATTATTATTCCAAGACCCATAGTGTCGGGAAATTTGAAGTAATTCTCGAAGTCCCTGTGAAAACAACAAGATTTGAAATTAGCAAGAAAAAAAAATCAGGTCAAGAAATGACTATTGCATATTGGTTTCATAAATGTACTTCTTCTAAACACAGATGAAGAGTCGTTGTCATATTAAGTTGTACTAAATTCTATTGTAAAATATTTAGGGATTTACTTTGTTTTCTGTCCAGAGGCGAGAAATAAGTTCTTCTTCTTTAGCGATTGACTCCTCATCCCTAGCGACTGCTTGAGTCATTATATACTTCATTTCATTAATTTTTTCAGCACTACTTTCCATTACCTATGAATCCACATTAAAAAAGAATTAATAAATACAGCAAATCACTATATCGCTCTCGATCAACTACGAAATGACTATTAAAATGTAACGACGCAAGTCTGAAAAGATCAGCAAAAGCACTACTTACTGTAGTGCTTGTGTCAAAGGTTTTCAGCAGCTGTTGATCGAACTGTTGACACTGAGTTAACTTTGATACATGCTGTCGATATTTGGACATGATGAGATCGATTGCATTCTGTTGTTCCTCTAAAGCGCTTCGAAGTTCTCGATTCTCTTGTTGTAAATCCATTATATGCTTATTTTCTTGCTGAATCCCAGCCACCAGTGCCAGCCTGGGTCTTTCTGATGCCAGATCATTCAACTGAGCAATGTCTTCATTATACTTTAGAAAAATCCAAAATTGTAAACTTTACAAATCGACTCAGAAAACAAAGACAACATAGGGGATATTCCACCACGAACTTTCATCGCAAAATAAATCTAATTATAAAAGAAACAAAACGGAATAGTACCTGCTTCATTGCTTCCACTTGCTGATAGACAGCCTGCATTTGGGACACTAATGCATCAGCCGCGGTATCATGATCCTTTAATTTGGTTGATAGCTTTTTAGCATCGTTTAGTACGTCTTGAAATGTCAACGTCATTTTGAAACCGGAAAACAATCCCCGAATGAGATCGGACGTAACTTTTAACCACTCAAATATAATTCCGAACGGCTGGATTCAAACTTCAAACTATGCAGAGCCGTACACAATCAATATGAGGGCAGGGAGCACTGACCACTGCCACTACCTACCTTTGTGTTTCAGCTTATTTAACCCTGTTTATTTAACTGGTTTCACTAAACTTTAACACAACTGTGTCAATGTCAAATTAAAAGTTTAATTACAAACCTAAAGTTCAATGAATTAAGTCTCACCCGTACTTAAGTTTGTGGTTTTTCAGAGTTTCGATAATTTTTTTTTGGATTTCCCGCTTATAAGGAGATGTTCGTAAATTACCCCTTCATCCATATAAGTGGGACTAGTCGTACGCCGAATTCTGGGAGTGCAGCTCCGCCGAATCATTCGGATTTTTGAGCAAATGTCAAATGTGCAACCTGGAACCTACGGACGTCCAGGTTGACACACAAGCCGGCCGAACAAAATATGCAAGCTGGCCGAAATCCGATCAAAATATGCAAGTTAGCCGAAATCCGAACAAAATATACAAGCTAACAGATTGCATTCAGACAAAGTTGGCCTCTAAGCATCAACTTTAAGCGTCAACTTTAATTCAACTTAAATTGATTGAATATAGTTATGTTATGTTTATCCTAATGCAAATTAGTAGGGTTTTGGAGTGGTCATTGCTCCCTGTTTCAAAATCACTTGCTTGGTTTCTGTTATGTTTAACGATTTTAAGTGAATTTATTGACGATGATGCTTAAAGTGTACTTCGATTTTGTCGGTTAATAAAGGTTTTTTGTGTTATTGAGTTAAATATGTTGCTTGATGTTAGGCTAATTTAATTTTTTGGGTCCTAATTACGAAAACGTTTACTTGAGAGGGGTGGGGGTACTATGTATGACGTTTAATGGACAGAGGGTAGGAGGGTTGATTTCTGGGGTTTTACGTAAAAACGCAATTGATGAAAACCCTCTTCGCTAATTAAAGCGTCTGCTCATAGTAACTTGTCTCTAATAAGGTTTTAAATTATATCATTCATAAATAGCTCCTTGCTAGTTAGATCTTTGGAAATTAACTCCTATGTCCGCCCTGTGAAGATGTACTTTATTTAGACACTTGTGAACCTGTGGATTAAGACATGATATTTGCAAGCTCCCTAAAAAGTTCAGGAATGGGGTGAATAGTGTAGACTGAGACATTGACTGTACGCCGTCGTACTTGCCACAGAAGTACAAACAAACCTATCCGGCACATTGGGGTATACATGTACACACTAACGTCCATTTAGATCATTTAAGTCGTATTACAACTTGCCATTATTATACGAGACTTTTCAAGATGAGATACAGAGATACTCACTAGTCAATAAAAAGTGCTGTACCTGTACTTACTCACCTTACCTACTATTCCTTTAATAAAAAAAACCTAATATCTAATACCACAATATCCAATCCTCGCTCCGTCTATAAAGATTGAAAAGTCGCAATGTGTAAAGGTTTCTCGATGGACCTCACTCACGCCAAGCTGAAGTGAGTCCATTTACGCATAACTGGTAAAAGCCCATCACTATGATGGGATTATGATTATTAAGAACGCATCATACTGACGTGTAGGTGCAGATGGGCATATTCCAAGGATAGGAAATTAACACAGACTCAATATGCAGACCTTACCATGGTGAATTTTTAATTATTATATTAACTCACTTTTCCCCATAAATGATGGGGGCTTCAAATGGTTTTGTGGACAGAGTGCACTGCACACTCTTAACAACTTTACTTGTACAACGATAACTGACTTGAGTAAATAATTGTAATCTAGTGCATTCTGAAGATTTGTGAATGTTTCCGTTTATGATTTTGTGTAGCTGAATACATTGTATTCAGTTTTTAACACAATTGGCATGGTGGGTATAACACTATTAATGGTGGGGGCACGTCACATCAAGCAAGGTTAGCATCATCAATTATTAAGTAATTACTGTGGATGTACTGACGTACTGACGGGTGGGTGCTGGCTCTTTTACTATGCCCTGAATATTCTTGAAAGGTATAGGAACTTTGCAGCGATTGAGCAAAATACTAAATAGGTACTCCACGTTGTATTGCGTCACTTTTTAAAAGTACATCTTCCAGTAAAAAAAAAAAGAATACGTACAAGGAGTTGTTACATTCCATATTTTTATTATATTACAAGTTAGTATTACAATATGATGAAAAGTATGAGTGGGTGGAATTCTTGAATAAATTAAAGTATAGTATAAATGGAATTGTGCTACGCCGGTCCATGGAGGCTGGAGGGTCCCACAGCTTGGCTGGAGCTTGAGTATGGAGGTATAGTCCTACAGCCTACAGCATGGGGCATGCCAAATGACGGAGAACGCAGAGTATATTATATCGTCGTTGAAGGTGCATTGTGGCGTAAGTCCAATGCTGGCTTAAAAGTATTGTGACGTACGTCCAGCCGTGACTTACCTACTATGTAGTTGCATTGTTACGCAAGTCCATAAAACGAGAAAACCTATAATTAATTTAATTGCGGAGCCATACACAAAATACCGATGGACTCCCGCCACAATGCTTTTAAGGCAGAATTGGACTTAGGTCAAAATGCATTTTCACCGCCGTTTAAATGGGTGTATATATATCTGTGCTATAATGTTAGATTTACTGTAATTGTTATTATAAAGTGTACGTGCTGCTTTAACTGCATTTATGACATCAAGCTTTCTCGATTTTTGACCACTCCTCTCCCCCAAAACATACATCGTCTTTTCGACTGCCCCCACACCCCCCTGTATGTATTTTATGACCAATCTCACATTGCCCACAGCTTGCATCAGTGCTTGCGGACTTCCTTTTGAGGTAGCAAGGTCGTTATTTTCAACTGTTGAAGAGCCATTTTTCAACGTTTCTTGACGTAGTCTCACTATCAACTGGGACGACAGATTTAACTTCCAAACTAAGGTTGCCATACATTTCTTATATTTTTTTGTTGGGTATTCGGACCCTCTTTGTAAGCTGCGAGTTCGGGGATAATTTTGGAGCTTGGCTTAAGATATTTATTAATATATTATTATTAACGATTTCTAGTAATGGGACCAGTCGCAACTTGCCCCCACGTGGCAAAAATGCCCATTCGAGGGGTAAAACGCAAGCGCGGAGCAAAATGCCCCTTATTTTGGTCAATTTGCCCTGCGCTGGCGTTTTTCCCCTCGAGTGGGCATTTTGTCCCTTCTATGGACGTTTTACTCCGTTAGGGTATTTTGCTCCTGTGGATTTTTTCCCCGTGGGGGCAAGTTGCCCTGAGTCCCATTATAACAACAAATTTTTACTCCACTAACACATTTAAATTTTAATAATCAAGCGAGCACAATTTTTGAAAAACTAAACCCCAAAATCTCTATCTTTGCATACAATTTACCTTATCTACAGCGAATGCACTCCCCCTCCCCCTGCCAGAAGTGGGCCCTGCCCTGGTCGATACGATTTTGTGGGACATCCCCTCTAAGAACGAGCAAAATTTGATGCCGTAGAGATAAAAGTCTGCCAAAAAAATGCTCCAAAGGGGTAGAAGGGCGTTCGCCCATAGAATTAGCCCATTGCCCTAAAGTGGTAAAACGTTGGGGGCATGCATGCCCCGCGCTGGCGTTTTCGGTCCCAGATTTCAGAATGAGTTTAGTTTACTCTTCTTGCTTTAATTTGCCTACAAACTTCGTATTTCCGTTCAAATGCTGTTTAAAAATCATAACTTATTGGTATTCCAGTTGTTACTTTGACTGAGGCAATTACGTTCAAATAATATCGATTGTTACTATTAAACTAAATCATACAATTTCTAGTCACCCGGTCCGAGAGGAGCCCTTGAGTAACTACTATCGCTACTAAGCGTCATAGTTAGGTATGATGACATACTAGTAAAACGAGATGACAAGGTTCATCTCAAAGACATGGGCTACACTTCAGGATTATTTTACCTTGGAGGTGTATTTAAAAAAAGGTTTTTACAAGTTATGGAGATTATGTGTAAAAGCGGTGAAACATGTTAGTTTTATACAACAGATTTCGTTATTTTTGATATTTTTTTGAAGAAATTAAAAAAAAACAGTATAGCAATAAGCAAAAACTCAGACAGTACTCATTTTCTTCAAAGCAGTATATGTATTTGCGTGCACTGGTCAATTTTTAATTTTGCCAAGTACAGGGGTTGAGAAAGCAATAATGTACTGTATTGTAGTCACCTTATTTCAAACCAAATTCGCTGCTGAATTTTGAAGCTAGTGGAAGTGATGGTTCTTGGCATACAATAAACTAGGCATGTAATAAAAATTATTACATTCTTAGGCCTCCAAAATATTATTGTTAAATTGGAATTGTCGCGCAATGCAGTTTAATACAAGTTGTAAAAAGTATGAGTATTGACGGCCATATCCAGGAACTACCGGGGGGGGGGGGGTAGTTCGTGTCATAGTTTTTATACCCCCTACCCCCCAAACCCTATGATATCATAAGTGCACAGCCCCCAACGCCGGTAGGCAGTCCGTATGCATACCTAGGCGCGCATAAGTTTATGCTTTACTGCTGAATAGTTACTTTACTAGATATGAATAAGATACACTAAATCTCGTTAATTGTGGCCAATTGTGGTGTTAAAGTTACAGGATTCCAAGATCGTTCAGAGTGGATATTAATATAATTGAAAACTTGGATTTATTGAAACCTTTACAGAATTACAATTTCAATATGATTTTACGAAGTTTATAATTAAAATGTAACTATATACGACGATTGGGTTGTACAGTATAATAGTAGTACAATCTAAAAAAAAAGTGCACGTACTTACAAATATAGATACAACTAGTCATTTTTGTAAGTCATATTAATGACGATCAAGTATTATGAAGAATAGTGAATCAGAATTCCTGTATTTGTGTGTATGCGGTGCTTATATTTAATAATATATATATATATATGTAAAACAGAAATATATGGGAAGAAAAACATGTACATCATAATTATAACTAAGCAACTATAGGTACTGATTATTGATATTGATGTAATGCTTATACTATACACAATGGAAACTGTACCCTTATTCAACTATAATACTACCTACATTTATTTACTACATTACGTTTATTCGCAGAATTTACTGGTCCTTATTCACATAAGGGAAGGAGATATCTAGTATTTGGTTAAAGTCTATGATTTAAACTTTTAATTTCACATCATGAAATATGCCAAGACGATACCACACAAAAAAGTAGAACACAACAATAAAGTCCCAGGGCGGATTGGCAATAATAAAGGATCTGGCGAAAGTCTTGTGAGTTACCAATCGTACTGTAATGGAAAACATTAAAAATCATCTTAATTATTTACGGGCTGGGAAGGGGAAAAGAATTAACGTTCAAATTGGAATTGCTTAATGAGTTCATTCGAGGTGAGCAAGGAGCGTCGTTCGGAATAGTATTTGTAACAAAAACAGGGATAGAAGGAGTGAGAGAAGGAGGGCTACAAACATGCGAGTTGACTTTTTTGGTAGCATTTTGAGTTTGGTCCTGCTCACTACCATTAATTTTTAGTTCCGCTCCAAGCGATACTGGCAAAACTCGCAGCCCATTACTAGACATTACACTTTTGGCTGCAGCGGTCATCGCGAGAATGGTTCTTTGCACGGACAAATGTTGGTCAGCATTAAATTTTGGAAGTCTACTACTTGATTTAATGCTGAGTTTCTTTTTAGGACTATTTATATTTCCATTACTATTCGAATTGTTCAGTGGACTAGTTTTGGGTTTTAGAGTTTTTGGAGTGCTGTTAGGACTAATCGATTGGTTGCCGGTCATGGATAGAGTTTTTGCTTTGATTCCATTAATTTTTGACTTTTTCTTAATAGGCTTCATGTGTTGAAGTGGCTGATGCCCATTCACAATAGTTCCAACATTAGGATTTGAAAATGAACTTCCCCCAAGATTTGCTTGTAAATTCTTAGTGGCGTTTGTCCCTGCTCCCTTGGTTAGAGCAGATAACGTTTTGAATGGGCTTGTCAACACAGGCTTTCCTATCAAATCGATTTTACACAAAGACGGTGATGACTCAGTCACAGCAGCTACTTTTACTCCAGTGATTCCCCTCTGGGCCACGGATGCTTTGCCACTCATAACCGTCTTCGCGAGAGACCCTGTGGTTTTACTTGGTGCTGGTTTAAATTTAACAGGAATTCCGGCAGCGATCATCTTCTTAGTTACTTTTGATGTTTTTGTACTTGATTTTGTTTCCGACGTAACGCTTTGCAAGTCCGGTGATGATGAGCCAAGAGCTTTTTTCTTCATGTTTAATGGTATAATAGGAGTCGAAGGAATTAGTGGTTTTTTGAACTTCAAATTGTCCGTAAAGGAATTCGAACCTAGTAACCTTCGAGACTCGTGCATCGCAACAATACATCTTGGACATTTATACAAACGAGTTGGTGCAGGGGCTCTACTCCCCGATACACGGATACAATCTACGTGTAATTGCGACTTACAATTTTCGCACGTAAGGTTACAACCTAAAACAAAAAAGAATTACCGATTTTAAAATGTTAAAAATAACAGACAGAACTACACATAATATTATTAAACTCGAAAAGGGTTATCTTGGATGTTCTGTAGCCGCAGACAAGAGCTTGTTTCGACTTTCGGGAGTCGGGACCAACAAGTATGGTAAAACTGTACTGAAAAGTAGCAAAAATTCTTCCAAAAAGGAAATTCTCTGAATAAATCCAAAAATTGAAGATGAAACAACCTAAAGTAATGCGAAAAATTCGATTGCCGATGTGGATCCATTATTAGCATCAACAATAAGTTGAGTTTATTGCCGATGGTTTGTGGACGGTGTGCTGGCTCAGATTTTATTCTGGATTACAGTTTCGGAGCGAAATGGTGAGGTTCATTTTCACAGTGGACCAAAATTGTATTTAAAGTTGGCTGTGATGCCTGCGATTGTTGGTTGGCTGGAATTGAGAAACTAGCACTGGGTAAGTTTGCAGATTACACTATTTTTGAATTTTTGCGATTTCAGTCGGCAATCGAATTATGAGCATCTAGGCAGTCAACATTTTGTCTTTAATTTTTGGATTTGTTCAAAGAATTGCCTTGAATTTTTGGTACTTTTCAGTACAATTTCGCAATACTGATGAGACCTGAAGGACGAAACGAGCACGACTATGTCTAACAGATACGTATTTTATAATTATCCACGTCCACGATAACCAGAACTTTCGAGTCTAGTAATTATTTCTGGTGGATGTGAGTGGTTTTTACTCACTGCTAAGAAAGTGTTTATCTATGAACTACATGCAAATGATTTCCTTACCAACATGCTCACAGATGATGCATTTCGGCTGAGAATGCTTACAAATCACCCCAGAAATTAAAGTCATTCTTTTTGGTGATTTCCCGTCGCAGTCTGGTTCCTCTAATCGTCTAGTGCGTTTCGACTATTTATAATAAAAACCACAATTTTAACTCATCATTTTATCTTAAATACACTGATAAAAAACAAAAACTTTTATTTCCGCCAAACCCAAAAAGGATAATCAGCTTACAATATGACTGAGATCCACGAATCCATGACCATTGTACTTAGGGTTTGCTGTCGTCCTTCTTCTTCGCTCTACTCGCTTTGTTTCCGATTTGGTTTTAAGACTTTCGTGCGTAATCAGGCCAAAACCTCTGAGGAATTCCTCTTGTTCCATTAAATCCGAAGGAAATACTGGCGGATTACATAGCGAATTCGATGTATTAGGTGAATTTGGACGGCTGTATGGACATAATATTAAACAAAAGATTATATAACATCGTGCGGCACAACACAGCTTTTTTGAACCATGAAGAAGTTTTCCATGCATTCGTACTATTTTTATCCAGACATTTCTGATTCTGATTCTTATACTTTGCATATTTTTTATGACAAATCTTTACAATAAAACCGACAGGTATAAATTAAATGGGTATACCGTGGATAATTCCTTGCACATAATGTAGTTAATGTCATTAAATCTTTCATCATTTCCTTGAACGAAATTATTTACGTATGGAAAATTTTCTTGGGCTTTAATTTAGCCTAACCTTTAAACCTAACCTTGTATTACTAGTTACAAGTATAACGGACAATCGCTCCGCACCTCATATAACTTTCAAAGGGAGCTACTACCTAAATTAAAATTGCAAAGCAAATTAATAAGACCTACAGACCATTGTGACTACAACTACAGAACTTCTTGTTATAATTTTTACTCCAAAGCGACATTAATCAATTTGAATTAAATTTTGTTGAGTACCAGAGATGTGCTAAAATAATTCTAAAGACCTGTAGACAAACTATTATATACAACCAAGGTCATTAAATGCAAATACGTCCTCCACAAACACAACACGTCATTATCGTATGATCGAAGTATATAATAGGTAAATAGTAGAAAGTAGGAAGGTAAGAGCCTACATTAGGCGTACCTTGATAAAGGAGTATTAGAGACAGATGAAGGACAAGAAAGAGTTTCAGTGCATATACTGATTCCACTCCCGCAAGAGAGAGACCTAGACAAGTCGGAATGATCATCCTCGGAGTTTGGAGGCGTGCAATGAGAATTGGAACCTCGGTCAGACGCTTCGTTACTTCCTGTCCTCATTCGCGCACCAATTGGTTTCGAAAGCGCAACTTTATTCTCTGGCAGTGATTCATTGGGGGTCACCTGAGACTTTTCACGAAACTGTTTAACGAACAATTTCTAAACAAAAGCAAACAATACATCCCCAATAAGATTTCATATTTCTTTTTTATTTACACCAAACGGATCGTTTGCTCGCTGTACAAAATAAATAACATTATTTATCTGATCATTTCATTTGTAATATTTTTAGGTCTACTTCAATTAATTATAATTAAAAAAAAATCTGTAATAATATTTTGGATAACTAACCTGTTTGACGCTTACTGCAACGATTTGCTTCTGCGATTCGACTAAACTTTGCCGAAGTTTTAAATTCTGTAATTGAAATCACACAACAATTGTCATTCCAAATCCTCCTTTGCATAATAAATATAATTAAGCTTAAACCAGATAACTTTTTACAGCAATTGTCTAATTATGTATGGGCATTCAACAATTTCTGTAAACTACTGTTAGACTTTAATAATCCCAGATTTCTTTTCTTATAGTCTCATCTACCCTAACTGATTTAAACCTTTCTGTATTTCAGTTGCATACCAACAAAACTGAAACCTATGATCTGAATATTACTACCGGGAACAGAACTTTTGTTATAGATGTATGCATCGGCAAATTAAAGGATTCAACTGATTTGAAAAAATAAGACAATTTATGAAGTAATCTAAAGATTTCTGGTTAATTAATGATATTTTACTGTCAAACTCCCATAAATGATCAAATATAAAAAGCGTTAATATACACTGAAAGGACATGGTAGTTCATTATATTCAATGCTGTTAGTTCAACCCAAGTTGTTCTTGGAAAGTTACACTAATCACAGAATGCAAATATGACACTCTTTTAATCAGTTAATGTGTTTGAAATTTAGACAAGAACATATTTAGCTTTGGCCAATAACAACGAAATTGCCACTCAAAAATTTTACATTTCGAAAGTCTTAAGATGCAAGTCATTCCACAGTAATTCCAATTTACCTTATAATACTTTTCATTATCATATACAGTAGTTTCCCATATGGAAAAGTTAAGGTTATAGATAATAAGGTATATTGTTTGTAGTTTGCTCACCTCCGGATCTAGCTTGAGCTGCTGGATGTAATTCTGCAAAAAAAAAAATAAAGTTAAATACCAATTAATAAAGAGTACTACTACCTACATAGGCTTACACATCTTAACCAGTACACCTGAATCATGATAAGGTGTTTTTCATTGCCCATTAAACAAGCTACAATTATTCAACTCTAACCAGTTGCCCCTGTAATAGTTTTGTTTTCCCTTGAAACATGTATATTTTTGTCATGCAGATAGATTTTATGAGTTTCCGGGTGTTTGCTGCACATTTACTGCACTAATGAAAAAAAAATCTAATACGCATACATATATACATCTATATACGATTGACGATTAATTTTGAAGAGGATTATCTACTCACGTTAGCCACTGAGGATTCGTCTTCAAGAATCGTCGTCAAGATAAACATATGATTTGAAATGACTAAACAACGTACAAGTACTAGTAGTGAAACCCAAGCCCTCAAAAAGATGCGGGTGGCTTACTAATAAACTTGCAAGAAAAAAAACAAGAATGGATTTAACTTAAATGTCTTCATAAAAGCAATGAAACCTTTGCAAAAACTGAACCAAAACCTTCGTCTATCCGCAGAAGATGAGCCGAGATAAAGACAGCAGTTATAATCTGATGCCACCTTAAAACAAGATAACATTCTTTTGAAGAATACCTCGCAGTCTACGAATGAAGGATTGATGTAAGTTAGAGATATTTGAAGACCTCAAAGGGGGGGGGGATAGGATCATGAAAGTTAAATTAATAATTTCTTGGATTTGTCCTACTCCGTGGATTGACAGTACGTAAAGCGTGATACAGTTACTACTGTTTTTTGTTTGTTGAATTTAAGTAATGCAGATTCCTATATATAGTTTAATAGACATGTACTGTACATAGCTCTGCCATGCCTAACAGCATAAATATATTTAAACATACTTAATTATATTTTGTTTCCAAAGAATGATAAGTGCATTTTCACTACTTTACAGGATACATTAAAATGTAAACATGATCAAACAAGTAAATAATTTAATAAACCCACAACTACTGCGAGTTAATAGATTAGTGACAGTTGTGTATTGTATGCAACGTTTCAAAAATCTAGTCTTAGTTTTCCAAAAAATGACTTGTTGAACGCATCGTTCTTTGGAACACCTAAAACCATTGACTTGTCCTCCTTTGACACAAAACATCTCAGAACTAGCTCAAAAATAGCCGTAAATCTGCAAACGAGCATAAATAACCATCGTTTGTACCAGGCAAAAGGGTTGCTTTTATGACACTGACCTGAAATGACCTGACATAGCCTGACCTGATCAAATACACATTTTTTGTTGGAAGTTTTGAAATGATCGGGGAACATGAAAAACAGAACTATTTAACAGTTTTTGACTTTATTTAGCCTGTTTAAATAATATTCGGGGTACTTAACCTCCGTTGGAACAAAACGACAATTGTGTCAATTTTTTCTCTCGAAATTTTGCAATCAATTTTTGAAAAAATATGTACTATCACTGTTTTTGTCGTACAAAATTGTGTATTATTATATAAGCTTATTATCTCAACTTGCCCCAAAATGGACTTATCCTTCTTTGGAACCAAACGACTAATATTATAAAAACTTTATTACCTACTTAAGTCACTGTTACACAACTGTAATAGTCCTAGGACTCAGTATACAGCACATAGAATTTTTCAATGTTGGTAACGTGTTTTGAATGTAGTAAAGGGTAATTTAGTTAATTAGACACTAATTTATTAGTCGTAGGGTCTCATACCTATATGTATAGTACCTATACACATTTAAACATAAGTACACACTGTCCATCTTTAAGCATGACCCATGCTCTCGCTCGGGACACTCCCGTGCCTTTTATGTACACTGTCGATCCACAGCGCAGCAAATCAAAGAAATTATTAATTTAATTTAATTACCTTGTTCCCCCCTTTAAGATTATTTTCAAATACTTCTAATAAACTGACGTAACATCTACCAAGGCATTTTTTAGCCACCTTCGATACGCATTAGGTAAATGAAAAAAGCAAATTATTTGGAAGTCGTAATCTTAAATCATAGTTTTGATACAGACGGGAAACAGAACAAATCATTTTTTGTAGAGTATTCAATTTGAGGCTTGAGGTGAATAATAGTACTTAATAACTCGTAAACTGAAAGAGGTATACAGAACTAATAAAAATAACTACAAAATCAAACTTATTAAACAATAAAATTATCAAATATTAATATTATATGTAAACTTAAGCTTTACCCTTTTTTATTCTCAAGTTGCGTAGTACTAACTGTAAGGGTATAAAATTTCTAATGGTTGTTGCCAAGGACCTACCGACGTTGCATATGGTGGGTCTGACCGAACCGAAAAACGAATCGATGGCTACTAAACAGATGTCAGGGTTACCAGCCAGTTATAATAAAAAGAGTAAATTATTTACCCCATGTATCAATACACTTTGATTTCATAAATTACGACTATCAACTACAAACTACAAATGAGATGGATATTATGAACCACTTATGTGACATTCGTCCGACAACAAAACAACAAACAGTACTTGTGGGCTCACACGGCTCACTAAAAAGCAATTGTTTTTGAAATGTACGACAATAAACGAGCTGAGTAATACGTTATATTCTTATAAAAACTTGCAGCAAGGGAAAACAACGAACGATGAGCTTTCCATTTTTTCATATGCCAATGCTGCCAAATAATAATTTCAAATTAGGCAAGCATGTACTTAACATTCTAATTACATACATAAATTCATGAATATAGTGCAGTGGTGAAACTGCCAACATGACATGAGTCTTTCCTGGAAGTGTGCAATACAAAGTATGTACTTACGAACAATTAAGTAAAGAAGCATGTTATATTATATACCCTTTTATGGGCTAACACTCGCATGTCCCCATCATTGGTAACTCCCGAACTGGGATATACCTTGACCACATAATATGTAAATGGTTCGTAATTCCTGTACTTAGTTTGTTTTGTACTTAATAGTATCCGTCTTAAATGTGGTAGATTGATTTTGATTTTTTTTCTAACTTCATTATTCGCTATCTTTTTACGACGCAAGTGTTCAGCTAAATATACGCATCAAAATACTTGCCAGCCATTAAATTTGTTATTGTTGACAAAAATCAAGAGCCCTTGTTGCGTAAAACTATATAAAGGACATCATTTAAAGTAAAACAAGCCATACAAATCAGGAAATTCCACAAAAGGCCCTCAACGTGGTCATGCCGAAAATCAGAAGGTTTCGTTGCAAATAAGGTTTAACCTGATGCTAAATCTGATTTCATTTGCAGCTTTTAGTACATGTTGACCAAGTTTTACTTCCAGTTAGGAGATAATAAACGTACTGAAGCTGCCAACGAAACTTTTGTCTTCGAAATCGAAACTACATTTTTTTCAACTTTCCCACAAAGCTTAACCAAAACAGAAACCCAAATTGAATAATCAAGCAGATAACAGCTCTTACAATCACAGCTGTACCGAAGAACAATAATTTTAATTTATTGAACATTTCAATATTAATGTCTAGTGTGTTTCGTTTCCCGAATTACATTAGGTACCTAATAATATAAGTAAACGGGGATAAGCATGAATACCACATACCAACAATATCAGTCGTAAAGCAAGGCCACCACAAAGCATTTATATATACTAGCATCAAAAAGCACAATTCATTATTTTACTCCGGTTGCAAGGTTTGGCACTATGTGAAATCGACATATCAAAAAACTAAAATTTCGAAAAGCATTAAAAGCACATTGAGTTTCCAAAAAGCATAGTATAACATAATGAGAGCTCAAAAGGCACAATAGAGCACTTTTTAGGAGATGTAAACTGAGTAACATAAACGCATTATTATTTGATTATTTTTAGCCACATGAACTAACTAGAAAGCACTGCCTTTTTCGTCCAGCTATATTGTTCCTCAAAAACATCTAGGTACCTACATCTGAAAAGCCCCTGGGGCTAAGAGACTCGTTTGCCCACAGAATGTTTAAATTCTTTACATCAATACAGTCTAATGAGTTTAATTTATGTCCTAACTAGTTAATATTTTATTTAAACTAAAAGTCAAAGGTAGCCCTCAGCAGCTTGTTCGCGAGTATCCTAACAAAAGGTCAGCTTGTAGACGGAAAAATCTGGTGCGATCGCCATACAAACTGTTGATTTGTAAATTGCAGTGATAAAAAATTTTATTTTGATTGTGGACGAGAGCCTGGATATTAATCGTTCACCGTCCATATTAATTATATTTAAATAGAGCTTGTTTGGTCAGTTTTTTGCCAGAAAGTAAAGAATTTACAGCTGACTGGGAAGCCTAAAACAGTGTAATTACCGAGGTACATTAGTTTTTGTAAAATTATAGAATATACAAAAAAAGCATAAAGAGTTTAGTAAAGGCTATAATAGAGCATAATTTCGTAAAACGAATAAATCGAAACGTTGATAATGCATGATTCCGGTTGCCTTACAATTAGTCGTAAGTAATATTTAACAATAGTAAAATGTACATCGTTATAATATTTCTAAACTAAAACTGAACCAGTATTTAAAGTAATTAGACACCTTTAACAGTGCTCAAATGTGTAAATCAGGGGTGACCACATTTAGGAGCTTTTCCTATTTTTCAGCTGTTTTCGATTTAATTTGCCAGCAATGAGCAATCACAAAACATAAGAGCATGCCTTTTGTCTTAAAATAATACCTACAGAACTTGTTCATAATGTTCATATTCTTCATATACATGTGAATGTCTTCAGCAAAAAAAGACTCCATTGAAACTAAAATTTTGAAAACTGACGAAAATCGTTTATGACGAATGACTGATATTCATGGTAGAAAAATTTCATACGTATCCGTTTACTTGCATTACCTAATGTAATTCGAGAAACGAACCGCACTAATATAAAACATTTTGATTAATAAATTAAAATTATTGTTCCTCGGTACAGCTATGATTGTAAGAGCTATTATCTAATTGATTATTCAATTTAAGTTTCTGTTTTAGTTACGCTTTGTGGGAAAATTGCAAACAAATGTACGTAGTTTCGGTTTCGAAAAGCCAAATTTTCATTCTTGGCAGCTTAAGCACGTTTATTATCTCATTAACTGGAAGCAAAACTTGGTCAAAATGTACAAAAAATTGCAAATGAAATCATATTTAGCGTCACCTTAAACCCTTACTTGCAACGAAACCTTTTGGTTTTCGGCATGACCATGTTTAGGGCCTAATTTGGAATTTCCTGATTTTAATGGCTTGTTTTATTTGACACGACGTCCTTTACACAGTTTTAGTCAACAACTGCTCTTAATTTTTGTCGACAATAACAAATTTAATGCCTGGCAAGAATTTTGAAACGTATTACATTGCTTTTACTTGCATCATAAAAAGACAGCGAGTACTTAAGTTCGAAAAAAAAACATCAATCTTGCCTTGCCACATTCAAGACGGATACTACTAGACTTATTTTCTAAAATGATTATTTCAGCAGAATTAAATTATTAGGTAGGCTATTTCAAAACCGTGCGACCGTGCCCAGTGAAGCTTACTGCTAGTGACACAAAATTAATACTACAATAACAATATAAACACTATGGAACACTGTCACTAATGAGTGTGGACAATCAAATTTGAAATTATTTCCATCGCCCAATCACTCACATCAAATCCATGTTAAGTTATGGCAACAATGAACTACACTAAAATGATGTAATTGTAATTACACAAGAGGCATTCATTCCCGGAGATATTTTAATTAATTTACCATTATTTCATCGGAGTATATTTCGTTAATAGCATATCCTTAACTTGAAATAAAAAGTAAAGAAATTGTATTTCACCTGGTAAATCCTAAGAGCATTGCCGAATTCCTTTTGGAGCCTTTGTAGTATATCACTACTGATATTTAAGTTCACAGGAGTCAGCCGAGCTGACAGGATACTAGTATTGTCCATTATTGAACTATTTTAAAGATTCTACACCTGAACAGCAGCTTGCTCACAAATATTGAACAAAAGGATCTTTTTTTTCTCTGATATGTTTCCAATTCAAATGTGACTTGAGACTGAACTTGAGTATTTTTGTTGTTGTTCTAACTCGGGTAATGCGACACGTTCTCGTAACTCGTAGGCTCCCACAATCCTATACTGCTCGCCGACTTAGTCAACAATATAGTGACTTACTTCATATGTTTATGAGTGGAAACGTTCTTCCTCAAAAGAGTTTGTTTTTATTAACGTACGTCCGAGTCCTTCAAAAGTCAATTGTGACGAAGACTGATCCAAAGTATTGTCGATAATGACACAAACCACAATAATGACAACTGAGTCTTTACTGACGTCTATAGTCAGATCCGCTCTGTAATAGTCTGTAATATTATCGGGTTTCTGTCTCTTTAGTTCTTATACTATATTTTGTTATAATTTATCGTTTATCCGAAAGTCCGTCGCTCAGAATGATTGTACTACTGAGCTCTACCGTGCTCTCACTGACTTCCACACGACAAAAGCTTCATCTTATTAAAAACAACAAGATATCCATGTGAAAAAAATATTGTTTGTTAAATTCGAATAATAATTAACTATTATTCTGAATTTTAAATTTTGATATTTTCAAGCCGACACGGGCAACCCGGAATCCCGGCTACTACAGATACAAGAACAACCAAAAAAAAGTCTCCAAATCCAAGAATTCCAAAAATATACAAAAATATTTTGAATCCACCAAAAAAAATAGGCGAGACAGACTTGTCAACTCCAAGTCGGCTCTCCTCCGTAAGTCATGTATAATTTTTTTTTTTTAATTTTAATTTTCCGTTTCCCGTTCCCACAAGACTAACATTAATTTTGATTACTTACAATTCAAAGTAATAACAACAACGACAAGACTAATCTGAGACTTTTCTACAACACAAGAACGAACGAACGAACAACTTAGCCGTGCTCTTCCTCTCGTTCATACCCGTGGACCAGGAGACATATAAGTATTCGTACCACAGACAGTAGACTGTATGTTGGACGTAACTCTATTTATTGTTAGTGACGTCTTAAAAATCCTACATAATAATGTATATCTCTCTATGTAGTCCCCAAAAACTAACTCCTAAAAACAAGTCCAAGTCCAAGTCCAACTCAGTGGCATATTCCTCCAGCCTTAGCAACTTTCGGTCCGGAGCCGTCGGTATCGGTATCGGTATGAGAGAAGGTAAATAGTAATCGTATCTGTAGTAGTAGTGAATATAATCAAAGGAATCAAGGAAGGTAGAGAGACAGAGAGAGAGATATTAGTAGATGGGTAGTAGTAGTAGAAGCTCTTCTTTACTTTTGTGTATTTGTATTTGCAGTATTTGTATTTTGAAGGGAACAGACAGTAGATCTCGATCTCTGTGTTCCACACAGTTCCTCCAGCAGCCCAGGCCCTCTAATCAAAGGGACGTGTATTTACTACAAAAAGTATCTCTTCACCACAAAATCTGTGGTGTGAGGGTGAAAACTATATGGTAAATGGTTGAGGACTTGAAGATACTAGTTAGTTCCTTTCTGCGCTTAGAAACCTTTGCTAGAACCAAAGAGAGAGAGAGCACACTGACTAAAGCACGTTCAACGTTTCTTCAATCAAACTGATGTGATGTCTGTCTCTGTCTTTAAACGTGTAAAGTAAACGGGGGGATATTATGGATATATTCGATATTATTTTTCAGGATCCCCACACAGTAAGTTATAGGACTTATACTGTTACTGTTAAGGTTTGAGTAATATTAATATACACAAAATCCAAACCCATGCTTTTGCTGTACACACACCGTGCACTGCCCAAAGCCAAAGGCAATGCTATTCCTATGGTTATGGTAAAGGGGAGAGAGTACAAAAAGTATATCTGCCAGTATACTATTCCTTTACGCAGTCAATTCAAATTGAACAAAACACGTAAGTATAAGTAAATGTTCCAAACAGACCCAGAGAAAACATGGACGACCGTGTTGCACACACACTGAATGAAGTAATAAGAGTTACTAACGTCTATCTCGTACTTCGAAAAGCTCGTCTGGACAATGTTGTAGAATTAGAGATTTGAGGATTTAGGCATTTGGGCGAGAGATCACCAGTAGTAGAGTATATTATCAGTCATAGTATGGGATGGGAAGTACGTAATTTTGGATCCCTATTCCAGAACCCAGAAGAATAGAGAATAGAGCAATCTCGAGCGTAAAGTTGGTTCTTTTGGTATGGTACTTGGTAGTATTACGTATCTCTATGGAAATGACGGGTTTTTATTTCCCGATAGAATTCTCTACAACAAGATCGTAAAGGTAATGCAAGAACCATCTATGATAATCAGCTGAGCCACGGTTTGAGATCAATTGAGGATTTTGAGCCATCTTGTATGCCCCTCTCCATGTCCATGGGACCACCGGACACCAGTCTCGTCTCGTTTCTTGGAGGCGCGGAGTCTAATCCAGAAGATGCACTTTACGAAATACCACGCTCACACTACCAGAGACAGAGACACTGGAATACCTCAAAGAATTTGTATTCGATTTGATTGAATTGAACGAAAGATTGAAACTAGTACAGTTTAGTACACTTGATATTCTCCTGATAAAAATTCAAACAGTGGGGGACCCACTCGATTTGAGCGAGCCAGCAGCACTGAGTGAGAGAGTGAGAGTGGGAACTGGGAACTGTCTAACTAGTTAAGAAAGATCTTGAGAACTGGGTAGATTATTTTAAAAAAACTTTATCATTTCCGATTTCCGAATTTCCGATCATTCAGTTTTGATACTGATCGTTTAATTTTTATACGTACTTTCGTTTCGCAATTCGCAACACGTGTCGTTCGGTCGTTGTTCCGTGATTATCTTTACTAAACAATTACTGCCGCATTGAAGGGTTGAAATTGAATTGTTGCTCCAATAATTTTACAAGTTTGGAGTATTTCTGAATTTCATATTTGGATTTGGATTTAAACGTGTTTTGGAATTTAGAGGCAGAATTTACAATTTGAGTTTGACTCTCACAAACGCGGAGTGCAACATTCGGCCCGGCTTTCCTATATGTACTTTCGTTTCCTACACTTTCGTGACTTACTTACTTTGTGTCCTGAGTTTGAATTCAGGTAAGAATTTTTGACTGTAATTTAAAGTTTCTAAGTTCTAGTGTTGAGATGAGAGACAGTCATGCAATGCTTTAAATCTTCCAAATCCTATTCACTATTGGATAATAACATCATCATTATTTGTCGTTAGCCAATTTGACATTGACCTTGACAGTTCAGTTGTTGGATTTTGGGAGATTGGTGATTGTTATTTTTAAATTTCATGAGTAAAGTGAATTTGATGGCTGCAGCAGTGTTAAAATTTTGAAGTTCTTACTTAATTGTGTAAACATTTTTTCTCTTTACCCATAGAAAGGACTGAAGGATTAAATATATCGGTATATTATTTTCGATATCAGTGTACGAAGCAACAATTCGTCTCAGTAATTCATAATTTCATCGTTCGTGTCAGCAATCGTTTGTTCAATCTTCAGCCTGAAGATTAAGTGTCGTCAGATAGAAGAAGGAAGTAAACTATCCTCATTATGAGTTCAACACAGTTGTCAGAACTGAATGATCGGGGTGGAAATGGATTGTCTGCAGAGTCGTATGGGCCGGAATTTAAAAATAATTTAACGATTTTAAATTCAAATTTTCTGTCAAGTATTCAGAATGCATTGAAGAAGTCGCCGGATGGGTGTCTGGCTCCGCTAGTGATGGACTACCTTCAGTTTGTATATCCACTTGTAAAAAGTCCTCAAGATAGTACAACGAAGTTAAAAACCAATGACTCTGTAGATTTTGTAGCTGTGGCTAAATTTTTTCTCGAGTTGAGAAGTAACATGACAAGCAGTAGTGGGAAGAATAATGGTAGTGGTGATGGAAACTCTCTAAGGTTTGGTACAAATGATTCCTTATCCGTGGAAAAACCTGCAGTTGTAACTAGTAAACCCTTCTTCTCTGTCCCATCATCGACGGCAACTTCACAACTTTCGGCTCAGACGTCTAGTCCTAGCTTTTTCGGGCAAGGAGGATCAAGTTCAGTTATGAATTTCAGTACTCCGGTTTCCGCATCCAGTTCAAATTTAGATAAATCCAACGAGTTGGATTCGAAAACGACGAGTATGTTTCAAAGCTCTGGTTCATCAACGTTAACAAACATTACATTTGGTTCAGGGATGAGCACTGCCTCCTCTTCCAGTTCAACTAAGAGTTCCACAGCGACGGTTTCCTCTGCACTTACTTCCTCCAGTTTGAATAAACCATTAAGTTCTGCAACAAGTTCAGTTAGTGCCACCAGTTTGTCTTCGTTTTCCTTCGGCTCACTAAGCTCAACTACTGCTCCCACGTTGACCACCACCACATTCGGAAGTAACGGATTTCAAAGTGGTGGTTCTACCTTCAGCAAGTCCCTTTTTGGGACTTCATCCAGCTCTGGCTTTGGGCAAAGCAGTTTCGGTGCTAGTATATCGGGGGATGCTCCGAGATTGCCAGGTGTCAATGGAGGTTCAGACGCAGCCAAAGAAGACAGTGATGATGACAGTCCTCCCAAGCCCGACCATGTACCAATCGTGGAGAGTGACTCATTGTATTCACAAAGGTATGTACATCCGAATTCTTAATTGAGGATCATTATTCAAACTTGTAATAACCAAACTTATCTAATCCCTATGAATGTTTATGGTATCTTTTATAGAGTGAAGGTTTTCGAAATGGAAGGTAAAGGATTTAAGGACCTTGGGATTGGGAATTTATTCATCAAGAAGATTGCTGGTGGGAAACACCAAATGGTTGTTCGTGCAGACAATAGCTTAGGGACAATTCTTATTAATGTGGTACTAAATGCATCTATGCCCATTCGACAAAATAAACCTACAAATGTGCTAGCTACTATTCCCAGTACTGATGGAAAGCCGGCAACGTATCTTCTCCGGGTCAAAGAAGAGAGCATGGGACATGAACTTTTCAAAAATTTGGAAAAATACAAATCTGCATGATTTATTACAATTAATTGTGTGAACAGTATGAAGTGTGGAAAAATAGTAAGTTGTTGAGGGCTTAGAAATTACTTGACAACTTTCCAAAAATGTGTATTTAGTTTATAAACAAGAACAATTTTTAAAAATAGTGTGATTACACTAACTATAAAGGTATACCAGATTCTCAAAACTTAAAGCTCGTTATAATGGTGACTATGGCGTACAAACAACATATTTTTCCTTCAGCTGTTTCTTAACATGAACTTAGTTAAATATGTTACACGGAAATGGTGAGTGTTAACTGTGGAAGTATAATAATGATTAAAAATATGTTGTAAACTGGCATTTAACACAGGTGTTACATTGTATGTACCCACATTGCTGTGTTTGGTGTTTGATGAAATAATAATTACAAATTACTTGAACATTTGACTAAAATGAATATTTCCTTTCATCGTTAATCAGAATTTCAGCGTGTAAAGTGCCAGTAAAGCTTCTAAGATTATTTTATTTTAAGTACTTAATTAACATCAACATCACATTAAATGTATGTGCAGGAAAAAAAATTAAGCTAAATATAAAATGTACTAGATGATGAGATAGAAAATGATTGTGATGGTTTCCACTTAAATTTTAAGCGTAATAGTTTCATTCATTAGGTCGTCGTCGAATGCTGTTTAAAATCGTTCGTCAGTTAAGGGGTAAATATTTCAACCGTTCCTTTCTTTTAGCAAACTTTCAACCTTACAAAATGTCAGCAGTTAATGCTGTGGACATTATGCATCTTGCCATGCCATTATTAAGTATTTCGTTTCGTTAGGATTACGTTTAATACTTACCTCTTATCAATTTTTTCCCGTTCCGTGTTCCTTTAATATTATAAAGCCGGTCTTATAAAACAAAGCAGCATTAAAACTTTGATGTTTAACTCAGCCTTATTTTTTCAGAGAAAGAGAGTTAAAAATATTTATAAATAATTGACTGGTGTCGGTTTAGGTTCCTTCGAAGATAATTGTATAGGTATGTAGCAGTTCTTCATTGACATCTCATCTCGATGGTGAATATCGCAAACTCGGTAATATTAGGAAAATAGTTGGTACAGTTTACGAAAGGTCTCTGCTACGGATGCGTATCGACTGTCAACTGGAATTGTCAAGTTTAGATTAGAATAATGATTTCAGCATTCTTGATGTCGTACATCACAGTCTTAATATTTCGAATTGAGATATTTTGAGAACGCATCCGATTTTGACGGAGCCAAGTTTGACGAAAGCGAGCACTGCCTCTAATATAAGTGTGTTTATCGATTGTAATGTTTAAGCTACGCGACTAACGCTAATTTTACATGGTAATATCAAAATATTAAATGTAATTGTAACAAAGCCAGCCATGTTCACATAATATATTTACAGCAAAAATGTTGTAATTATGTTTAACAAGAACAGTCCCGGTGTGTATCAAGTCCCCCCAACTTTAGTGTTTCAGGGAATCTGTAAAGCTAGTAAAATACTCTGATATATACTTTCATTTAGACTTTAATTTGTTCAGTCACAGTTATGATACAGATTGAAAAATCTGCCTAATATTATTGATAGTTATTTAAAATTCAATCACTTAATAATGTATATAGGAAGGTATTTTGTCCGTAAGGGGATTACAACCTATGGTAAAAGTGGTTAATAATAATTAATAATGTATGAGGAATATATATTAATATGCAAAGCTTAAGTATGTATTCATTTTCGGCCAATAATGTGCGATTTATTGGTAAACGGTAATTAAGAAATGATAATAAATATGTAAAAAGTTTGATACAAATCTGCTGCACGATTATAGTTGCGTCATGTTGTTATATATATTTTTTGTTTACTGCATACCGCTACTTAAACTTCTAGTTCTATCATCTATTTAGCAATTCAAGGCACCACAGTATTTCCAAACGATTAAACTTGGTAAATTATTCTACCGATTAGTATCGAGCTTTTACAAATTTTTGAAATGACACACTTTCCTTAAACGTTCGTAAAAAACCTGAATAACCTGCTTTGTTTTGTGAATATAGGTTAAGATGCCAAAAAGATGAATGTGTGCACAAATACATTTCAAACGTCCATTGAATTTTGTAAAAAATTCATTGATTTATTTAACTTGTTCAAACAGTAAAATATTTAACTTTAGTCTAACATTTTTGTACTCCAATAAAACCTGCATAATATGCAACTTGCATCATCATCTTCGTCAGCACGGAAGAATAAAGCATGAACCTATTTAAAAGTGGCATGCTCCTCTTCCAGTTTAGTTGTATAGTGTAAAAGTGTACTATATTACATTAAACGGAGTGAAGTACACCCTATATAGCTATGATTATGAAGGAGGCTAAAAAGTTCAGGATAGAATAAAAAGATTGTTTTATCAAATCAACTTCATAATGTACCAATATTAACACATTATATCTAAACAATGTAACAAACCAACACTCATCTTCATGATCCTCCTCACTACTTATTAAAACGAGGGATTTGATGATGATTTATTTAGGTACATACTGAGTGTTTAAACTTGAACACCGTTAAAAGTCCAATTCATTCTACAAATTCTAGATATAGACAGCCAAACAAAAGTTGTACGTATCTATTTATTAAATATTACTGATGCCTAAAGACGTACGTATACGTGGGTGCTCAAACTACGAAGTTCCCTTGATATTTACCGTGAACTTCGGCCTATAAAAGATACACACGCTGTCTTAAGTACGACTTTAAAATAATAAAGCGAGAGGTAATAATTGCTATATCGTATCTAAATTCTTTAAAATAACATGAACATTTTCCTAGTACTTATATTTGAATATTATACCAGTTTAAAACTACCGACATTTCTAGATTATTTTTATAGGCATACCACACTAATATCATCCATACGTCATATAGGTAAGTACAAAACTCAATTTTATGGAAAATGTTTATTGCATTCATCATTTCATAAAGATAACTAAGCATAAGTAAGAACATGATTTCACTTTTCCAAAATAAAAAACGCCACAAAAGTATTGTTTACAATGATATGAGCTTTAACAATAGATTTTATCTCATTAGTTTCATTTTTTATGATATATATAAATACATATAATAATTATGATAATATGATTAATTAGTAAACATAGAGCTATACAAAGTAATCTAATGAGTCAGAGTATTAACTAATTATAATAAAAGGAATCGGTTGAATCAAGTGCGATTTATCTGTAAAGATATTAAGCAAGGCTAAAGGAAAAACATGAAAAATTAAGAAATTTCTAACCTCAAAACCACTTTTCAACACATCAAAAGGTTCAATATAGTTTCATTTTTATAGTACGTAAGCAGGACATCCCGAAGAGAACTGAACTGTCTTAACTCACTGACACTCATGACCGCTTGTCCACTTCAAGATAAAATTATAGGTAAGTCACAAAATAGATTTTCCGAGCTCATCATCAGTTCTTTAAATGTGATAACTTTTAAAAGGCCCCTTTCACAGGATACGATGAACCACACAGACCGGCTTGAATTTGATTTACAGGTATTTCTACACGATTTTGAAATAAAACCACATTTCGACCCTCCAGTGATGCTTTCATTTCTTTTACAGTATCCTTTATACTTTTTAATTCGTACAAATTCCTTTCACCAGTTCCCAGAGTCTACAAAGGAAACAACAACATATGCAACTTCAAAATTAATTCTTGGTTTAACATGACAATAATCAACGTCGTATTCACTAAACTACGAACTTTACCTTTATTTGCAGTAGCAAAGACGTCAACTGAGAAATTAGACTCAAATTCTTCGAATTATGAAGCAAATTTCGATTTTGCTTCGTATTGTACGTATCAACAATGAGAAGAGCCTCTTGACGACATTGCTCTTGCACATGTTCTGGAACTATCATTTGGTTAGCGCCATGATCGGGGGCAATCTGAAACCACAATACACGCACATTTTATACTACCGAAACGAATAGGGTTACACTATAAACGTACTATTTAGTTTTAGGTATACTGCAAGCCTACGAGCAAACATCTACTTGCAAGCGTTCACCTATTTATAATTGTCCTTAGTACATATATACCATAATTTTAAGAGAGAGAATGCTACGTATACCAAACATTGTGAAAGAGGTAAATCTGTAGTATGACATTACAACAGATTTTAACGTAAATCGTTTAATAAGATATTACATTTTAATAAAATGTAATATTCACAAATAAATGCCACATTTTTGAATACTTCTGCACGATTAATTGAACTGATCCAAATAACTGAACTTACATCCAAGCAATACTGTTGAATGCCTTCCAAATACATGGCCATTTCCTTGTTCATGGAATCCAAATCCAGAACACATCGAGCATACCTCATACGGTAATCATTATTTACGTCTTTGGCGTATGAATACATCTTCTCAGCTTCCACGTTAAGCTCTTTCAGTTGAAGGATCTTTTCTCGCTTTGCCTTAAGTAACTTTGACAATCGCACCTATTTTTACAATAAAACGAATTTGTTAGTATTAGTATGTAGGTCCTGTCATGCAACACAGAGATAACGAATGTGATTGTACACATATAATCCACTATCTAACTTAAAACAAGAAAATTATTTACAATCATATCAAGCAGGCGAATAGGAAATCCACCAAGCATCCCATCGACCGGAAACGGAGACTTGGGCATCCCTCCGAAAACCCCGTCTTCACTCATCAAAGCTGCGTTATTGAATTTAAAATTACCACCTGCAAAGGCGCCGTAACTACGACGGGGAATTTTCAGAGCAAAACTTGATGTTGAAACTGTTTCAGGGTTATCATTGGACTGCAAAACATAAAACGAAGTAATGAAATCATCTGATACTTACACTTTCTCACATTTCTACACATCCAAGATCACTGTCAATAAAACTAAGTTAAAGAATAGATTTTTTGCATAAAAAAGTACCAAAACTTCATAATCTGGAATTGAATGAGTTCCTAAGCCAGACCGGTCAAAGGTGATACGATAGGTGTTGTTGGAAGTATCTACTCCCTCAATAGTTCCTGTGAATAAACCATCTTGGGGTCTCCTCAGTCTAGCTGTAACCTTAGTCCCAATTACTAACTGCAGTGGGATTTCGTCAGGTAACTCCTTATAATTAAAGTCAGTTATTTTACGTTGCTGGATCATTCGTATTTTTTGTCTTCTTCGAGCTAGTTCCTCCCGTTCTTCATCAAAGAAGGCTTGTGAACAACGACGAGGTTTCCCCATCATTCTCCGAATCTTACACCACTCAACTCGAGTGCATTTACGAGCTTTAAGCGTAGGGAATGATTCTTTTAAACAGATCTGGAAATCATTTTCTCCTTCGAAAAGAACCCTATTAAATCAAACACTAATTATGAATCCAATCTATATATCATTATGTTCCCCACTATACATAAAATGCACAAAATAAATAACTAAAAACAATTATAACACGTATTGAAGTTTAATGCACTCACTTGTCGACGTTGCTATAAAACCATTCATAGCAAACCCATTTATGAGCCTTTGGTAATTTCAAAACATTTCGAAGTCTCAGGCTTATATCTTGTGCTGTCTTTTTATCAATAGCAGGTTTGGGTAATTCCACCGATAGCTCAGGTGTTACTGCTCGATTCGCGAGGTACTGTGATGGTGAAGATCCACGACGATTTCTTCTTGCTGGAGTCGCCTGTCAAAATTATTTTACTTAAATGACATTGCCATAATTTTATAATTTTTAGCCCGATATGATCGATCAAATTAATGAAATAACTTACAAATTCGCGATCTCGTTCTTTCTGTTGCCTCTCCTTCTCCCTTCGAATTTCTTTTTTCTCCTTTTCTTTAATAGCTCTATCACGTTCCTTGGCTTTTTCCTGACTTTCTCTATTCTTCTCCTGCTTACGTTGTTCCTTCTCCTTTTCCTTTTCAGCCCGACTAGTCGCCTTGGGACTAGGAGCATCAGGTTCCTTTTTAATTTTAATGGGTTGAGGAACCTTTGCCGGAGTAACTGGAGCTTTAGCTTTACTAGGAGTGGCCTTAGGAGGTGGTTCCGTATCTTTTTCTTTTTCTACTCTCACTGCCTTAGGTGCATCCGGGTCTTTTTTAATCTTAATAGGCATTGGAGCTTTAGATGGGGTTGGAACACTTTTACTAGCTTTAGCTGGTGTTGCTTCACCACGTGTCTTTACAGGTTCTGCTTTACTTGACCTTGGTGTTTCTGTTTTCGATGTAGATCTCGTTGCTTCAGCTCGACTGCTCCCTTTACTTGACGGACTATCAGTACTAGAACTCTTTGTTTTGACACTTTCAGTAACAACAGCTTTCGCGACAGGTTCATCTGGAGGTTCCTGCTTAATTTTCTTTATTGGTGATTTTGATAACGATTTTCGTACTGAAGTGTTTGTTATCATATTATCATCGTCGAAGTAAAACCGATTCCTTTTCCTCTGACGCGCAGGCTAAATATAAAAAAATAAATATACGAAATTCAGTAAAGAAAGAAGTACCAATAATAAGAGTAAACGAGATGTAACAGCCAGTGGATATCGAAATCCTAGAAGGAACAGACAGTGAAAGGAAATCCCCAAACCGTTGGTACTAAACTATGTACAACGGAGTACTCCCGGTGCCAGCATTTAATAGCGAAAAACATGGTTGGAAATCTCCACACAAAAAAAAGCAAACTATACATCTATCCAACCCCATTCACCAACCACAAACATAGAAAATAAGTAATTTACCATTCCTCGCCTATTCAATACAACTTCTTCTAGCCCGATTTCCGGGACATTTTCCGTTGGTTCAGCTGCCGGGGTAGCTGGAGTAGTTGCTACCGTGACTGGTTCCGGGGATGTAATGGCAGGTGAAGCATCCACCGACTGCCGACCACGAGTTGATCTTCGCTCCATGTCTGCTCAAATTCAGGACTGTATTGTACACAAAATAAGAGTATTCAATACGTCCTTTCCGCCTCAAACCCGAATTTTCAAGCTCCCAATTGAACACTTGATGGACTCCTGTACCACAAACCAAAGAAAAAAATTGTTTCACACCCAATGTGACTGAACATAATAATATAAAAACAAGACCGAGCCCTATCCAAATATACTCAATTTGAGCATTCTACCTTCAACACTTATCAAAGACCAACAAAAACTTCCAACTTACAGCAATGTCAGTTGCAACTGGGCCTGGGAACAATACTGATTTGACGACGTACTTCCCAAATCCACAATGTATTCGACATCAACACTCAACTCATGAACAGCCAGTCAACAGTAGTGAAAGGAAACTCCTCAGTCCGAAATCCGAAGCCTATATTTAAGAAATGCAAAATAATATGTGAACAAAATTACACATTTTAACCATTAATTCAACATAATGACTTAAATGAAAGCGTCAACACGTCCAGTTAATCAATACCACCAACAATCAACAATAAGACCCCAGACAGGGACAACAAAACGCAATTAAAAAAGAAATAAGCAGAGATTGAGACAGAAGGACTTACGTTGTTTTGTAAATGTTGAATGTTACAACAAAAAAGTTCCACTTGTTTTTTTTTACACTTGAAATAATTCACAAATTCGACCAAAAGTCCAAAGACTGATTTGATTGAACAATTACAATGAGCTGATTTAATCTCGTCTCGATTTACAGCAGATTCCCCACACACAACAACCAGAATTACACATTAGTTAGATAGACCGATTCACTACAGATTAGCCTGCTAGGTCTCAGTCAGACAGATTCGAAATCCGATGAGCTGAACATGAGAAGTTGAGAAGAAGTCAGAAGAGAGAAATCAACTTAGTCCGAGTCACAATTAATACAGACAGACTTAGTTAAATACAGAACAGAATTACAGAATATGAATACAATTCAGAATTTGCAGTTTAGCATTTTTAGTCCTTTTAGTTTAGTTTTAGTGGTGTCTACAGTTTTTGTAGTTTGTAGTTGAGCTTAAATAGTGAGTGTGGGTTAAAACATACGCTGCCCATGGACAGTGTATTGAGAGCGGATCAGAGAAACACACAAGCTTTGTACGCGGCGTTGAATTCAACGGGTGGGGAAATGGGGTTGCGAGCAGTGAAAAACGCAGTCAGTCCCAAACCAAGGGCTTTTAGCATTCGAAAGCATTGGCGTAGGGGTCATCCCGTACGAATTTCAATGGTAAGTCGACTGGAGGGCAGCCGCCATAAATGACGTCAAAAAATTGTGCCCCCTTGCACCAGACTTGCTGTGCTTTAGTTTCAGTCCCTCAACTGTGGAGCACCCCCCCCCCCACCCCAGCCACCGCTCGACGTCATGCAGGGACGACCCCTCTTATACCACACTGCCTCATTACTACTGGCTTCTCTCGGAGCAACCGGGCAACAGAATATGAATGCGCACAGGCGCACTGCAGCCCTCTCGTCAAGCTCTGTGTGTGTGTGTTTCTGTGCGGCGAAAAAAAACCTGAAATCTCAAAATCATCGTTGGTTCTATGAGCCGGATTAAAAACAACTTCCATGTGCTACAACTCGTATTCGTATTTCGCGTATACACAACAGATCAAGGGCCTTTCAATTATCACGCTTTAGAGACAAATTAAACTTAATGATCATTTTATTCATTTTATTCAGTTTACTATTTACACGTTTCCGAATGTGTAACTTGGACGATTTACACTCTTGGGAGTTGGGATTGCTTTGCCCTTTTTTTTCAATTTTATGTAAAGTGTGTGTACCGTTGCGCGTTGTTGGTCTGTAAAGCTAAAGCTTGTAGCGTCACCGTTTTGGTTTTGATGGTCTTATTTCTGATACCTGTTAGAATATGAGTGTTTTGCCCATTTTGTAATGGTGTACATTTGACGATTAACCCATTATGGAATGTGTAAATTGGGCGGTTTACGCTTTTTTGGATTGTCTCAGCATATATATAGTGTTTTGCTTTTTTTGAAATATATATACCTACGTTTGTAATTATTGTAAATATCAGTCTGTACATACTCTTCGTTTTCTGAACACAGTAAGTACTTAAGCGTAGGTAAGAATAGGTACTATGTAGATTGGCGTCTTTGCCGTTTTTACTCTTTTTGAAATGTGTGATTATCACATTTGACACTACTTTATTTTTATCGAACGTGTAATTAAGGTGTTTTGCCCTTTTAGACATGCATAAATAGCACATTACATATTTTACAACTGTTGAAAGAGGTAGCGCAGGGCTGTAAGTACGGCTGTTTTGTTTTTGTTGTAATTTTTGAAGTAAATACAAAAAGCACGTTTTACACCCTTATTAAATGTGTAAGTATGGTGTTTTAAATATGTGCTTTTTGTGCCGTGATTTGCTCTCGCTCAAAAAGGAAATTCCTGTAGCAGTAACCGTCATATAAATACATATATAGTCAGTCCCTAAATGTGGTCACTGGCAGTGGCTGGCATTATTGTACTGGTGCATGGTGGGGTAGTAAGCTACAAAAATGTAAGTTTGAATCCAAATCCAATTGAATGCCTACTAGTAAGTACATACTAGTACCCACTCTCGTTTTTATCGTGTGTGTGGAAGTTCCTGCTTGAAAAACTGAAAGCGTAAAATTTCGACAAAGTCAAAATTCTATTTGATTTTTTAAAATCAAAATTGCTGTTTTATTCGCTGCAGAAAGTAGACAGATTCCTCAGGTATTATTTCAAGATAAAATGTATGATTTTATGTTTTACCATTGCTGACAAATTGACCCGAAACGAAAACAGCCGAAAATAGTGTAAGATCCTAAATGTGGTCATCCGCTGTTTCATACACTTTCATACCGTTCGAGGCTGTGCCAAAATAATTTAAATAGTTTCAGTTTTAACAATAATATAAAACGATGTATGTATTGTTCGTGTTTATTACAATGACATATTAGTACTTTAAAAGTTTCATGAATACACCTTTTTACTTTTGGTTATACATAGTACTTAGGTTTCTGTTTAAGTTACGCTTGTTGGGATTTCTGAAAATGTAGTTTTGAAAGGCAGAATTTTCGTTTGCTGCTGTGAATCACTCTTTAAAAAAATTTCTAACAAGTTACAGAAAAACTTGGCAACTAGCAAAATATACTCCATAAAAATAAAATATAGGATCATTTAGAAACACATTTGCAAAGCAAAGCGAAACCTTTCGCTTAGAACACGACCCGAGGTGATCATATTTAGGCGTAATTTAGAATTGTCTGATTCTTATGACTTCTTTTATTTGGCACATTGCAATGTCCTTTACACAATTTTGGACAAAACAACTCCTATTAATTTTCGTCGACAATAGCATGTCTAGCAAGAGTGACCTATTGATTTTTGGTACGTATTACATAGCTGATCGCTTAAAACTTAAACGGTAAAATTTACCAAGTGCTTAAGTTCGACCAAGAACTCAAAAGGTTCAAATTTCGACGGTTACTGCTAAATTATATTTCTCGTGAGGATAACGTCATATTTGGAAGGTTCCCGCAAGCTGAGCATTCAAGTCTCAAAAAGTCAGCAGTATTTCTAGGACCTAGGAGGAGACATTCATAAATTACTTCGTGTATGCTTGTTGTAATTTATGGCGGGCTCCTTAATTCTCTGCAACTCTGCATTGCACAGTGTGTAGAGCATCTGACTAGTGAGTGCTTTCGCATGGCGATCGCATACATTGACAGACAGGAAGGTTGAGCTTTTTTTTTGGCTTTTTTTTGGCTTTGGGCTTTTGGTTCTGCTGTTGGTTGGGTTGTTGGGTCCCCACAAAAATATTTTTAGTCTGTCAGTGTCGAGCGCTGAGCCGCTGAGTGTCAGCGAAATTTTTTCATCCTCAGGCGCCTCCTTTTGTAAAAGACTGACTAGTCAGTTGTAAAATATGTAAGTGCAGGATTTGTGTAGGTTTTAAGTGTGAACGGCTGACGGCTTCGGGACTTTAACTCAAAGCTTGGTGAAGCTGGGAAGAAGTGAGTGAGCTGTAACAGTGCAGTTGTTGTTGGTGGTGGTGGTAGTATGATTAAAATACTGCTTAAGGTTGGTTCTGTATATTTTGTAGTAGGGACACTGGGACTGGTTTAATGGTTCAAAACAAAAGTGGTGTCGGTGTCAGTACTGCACTGAATCACTGAAAGATTAAAACTGGTGAACCCCACATTTATGTAAATTTTTTTTTTTCCATTTCCTAATTTCCTATATAGACATCCGACCAACCAACTACCAAAATAATATGCGTGCCTTCCATAAAATTTAATTTAGTCAATTAAAATACTTGCGTTTATAAATATAGCTACCTTCAACTTTCAACTCTAACTCACTTTAATTAAATTAGCTCAAGAGAGCTGAACACACAGAGACAGTCAGTCACAGCACAACTACAACTGCAACAATCAATGTGAGACCGAATTCCGAATCCCGAATCGGAAGGTTAAAAAGTTGAAAGTAGTTCAACGTTCGTCGCAGTTATAAAAATGTTGATTTGGTGTTCTAGACATTGTACCAGTACTCAGTGACCGATACTGCTATTGCGACTTAGCTTGGAAATTGGAATTTGGATGGGAGTGGGACTCTCTAGGTGAATTTAATATTAATTTTATTCATCGGTATTCTTTTGTATGTTGTATGTATAGTTCATAGTTTGCGTGACTTTGTGAACGTCAGTATTTACCTTTCGGATGGATATCGGATGTCCGAGCTGAAGCTAGCTAATTGTAATTTTGAATTTTGAATTTTAGTTAATTTATCATTTGGAAGTTCAGGCTAGATTTATTTACGTGGTACGAATGAAACGAATGTATTATATGAGCCTTTCTGGACTGGTGACTGGAATGTTGAACATTGAATGAACGTCATGTCAAATCAAATCAAGTTCTTGTCTTTCCGGTCCGGTACGGTTCGGTACTGTACTGAACAGTGGACGGTTGACGGTAAACGTGAACGTGTTCTAAACGTTGAACTTGAATCGGGCAATCGGGCTCCAATTCTAGTTGCTAGATATGAGATACGTGATACGTTGAAGTGACCTGAGTTTTGGTTTGATTTTATTGTTAGTTTCCAAGTTTTGATCGACGATACGTCCTCATTTTTTAATCCGTTTGGCTTTGATGTCGTTAAATTGTTAGTTTTTGATTTTATAGATTCAGTTTTCAACGATTCAACAGTCAACATTGCTTGTACATTATTGTACATAGGTAGTAGTAGTTTTTGCTGCTCTCACTTAACATATAGGTACGCTGTGTATTTAGTTAGCGTTTACAATTTACAATCCATTTGACATTGGATTGACTGGGATTGAACATTCTGATTCTGTTCTGATATTATTGGGAACTTGAGGTGCATTCCAAGTTTGAAGTTTTAGAGCAGTGTGGGCAGTGGAGCTGTAAATTCATGTTCTGTATTCTACTTCCAGAATCCTTCAGTCCTTCCAGCATCCAGTGATTTACCTTTCACATTTTATGAGCCGTCTGCCATGGCTGGCCTGTATTTGGTAGTTAGTGCCTGACTGGCTAAATAGGTACTCACTAAATATTGACGATGAGAGAAGGCCATACATCTTTTGGTTCTGTTCGTTGTGTAGGTGAGTCCAGTTTATATGCGGTTAACGAGCAACCGGGAGCAATATAAAATTCCTGTACCAGTTCACAGTTATTGAACCAAGCAGCATAAACAATCGAAGACTAAGGAAGCATACTAACTTCAACATTGAGTTATCCGTTTTGTTCTCTTCCCCTCGGAATAACTAAAGGACGGCAACCAAACAGCTTTATACCTGAACAGTCACTTTGCTATATAGTTTTTGAAAACAAAAATAGCGATAACTCTGATTCATTGCTCTCTGTCAAGTCGAGAAGTAACAGCAAACGGGCACCACGGAAGTTTGACACAGTGATGCTTCCAGTCTCAGGCCTTCACGGATTACGGATTGAGCTCTAAAGTTCGAGAATCCCATCAATGACAAGGCGGTTCGAGATTCTCCCATAAATGTGATTCCTGTATGTTATACCTTTAGCCCTTCACTGTTTGCTACCATTAACTAGTACTGTCACTGTTAACTGTAATTATTTATTTTTAATTTATTATGTATGTATATTGTGTATGAAGATCGGGATTCAGTTTAGATTTTGATTCTCGATATCTTCAGTAATCAGACTCCTGACATCTGATACGGTTATTATTTCAACTTACAACTTAGCCGTGACTTTTATCGTTTTGAATTGATGGCAGTTTTTCATAAACTTTCTTTGTGTGTTACTTGTTCACGCAGGTGAGAGGAAAGCAACCCAACCCGTTTTTGGCAGCTCAGTTTATTGCAGTTACTTACTGTTCGTTGTGGTCGGGAGCATCCTTGTCCCGCCACGCACCTAGTCTTGTTTGACGATCGGTTAAAAAATCGGTATGGCCGAAAAGGATAAATGCAGTGAACCTCTGAGAGACTCATCATCTCAGAGTCATCCTGTAAGTATTATCACTAGTGCTTTCAGTCTCCAATTAATGATTCACTATTTCAAATTTAGCCCATCCACCTTATTCATTGTCAGTTCTTTTTGTATAATATCGTTTTGTTAGCAGTTCATTATGTATTATTTCTCCTGATTCACCTTTCATTGTATTAGGTTTTCGTCTCTTAGCATATTAATGACCTTGTGAGTGTTTTCTAGCTGGGTTGTTGCCAGTCTGAATTTATAGGGTGGTGGCGGAGAAGCATATTATGTTACTTAGTTTTGATCATGCATACACCTAGGTAGTTTGTTTTGTTCGTTTAATTTGTTGCCAATCTTGTCATTTGTTGTGTGCTTTTCAAGCTGTTATTTGTTTATTATTGATTCAGGCAAAGGATCAGATCATTGCGAGATTGGTCCAGATCCGAGAGTACACTGAAAAGGCGGAGGAAGCATTACATGCTGTCCCACCTAATTCGGTAATAACGAAAATTCATAGCTAAACTATTTTTTGATGTTAAGGTCACTTACGAGTTGGTGTGAATATCACTTTTGACTTTATAGTTAGAAATTTAAGTGGCTGCTTGTAAATTGTCCTCGCAAAGCTTATTACTATCTATTGTTTTTTATCGCAACTCGAAGTAAGAAAGCTCCATGCGCTTGTATTCAAATACAGACTGCCTATCCTCATCCTCATTATCCTTGGTGTTAGTAAATAGTATGTGTTAGTTTTAGTAAGTATTAGTCAAATATTTCAGTTTTTTATGAAAGTAGCTTTATTAAAGATTCAGTTCTAAGAACATAATTATATTCTGTTTGCTCACTGTGTGCTGCATTTGTTTTAATGTAGCAAAACGATCCTAAGTTTTATCAGCTTCAAGAAATGCTAGCAGAAATGAGAGAAACAGAAAAGCGATTGACGGATATCTTAAGGGATTACGAAATGGAATCACCTTTTCGAAATGCTCAGGTTTCCATTCTAGTCCTTATTTTTTTTTATTATTTAGTTACTAGTTACTTTTATTCATTTTAGTTAGTTGTAATTATTGTAAACACACAATATACGTTTTTATTTTGTTTGCTCTACTGGTTTGGGTATTTTTTGGGTTGTTCGTATGACATAACTATTGTTTTTGTGTATTATTTTTAGGGTTTGACGAGCAATTACGCTAGCAATATTTCCGATGATGCAGGGGAAGATTTCTCCTTGGTAATTTCAACCTTTGATTTTTTATAAACAGGCTGCTTTCTGAATCACCTAAATACAATATTCGATATTCTTTATACGGTGTCAGTTTTCGTTTTCATGACAATTAACTTAATTTGTTGGAGTTTGGCTAGTTGAGCGTTGCGTTGACCTTTCCTATGACCTAAATAATTTCGGTAGTACGAATTTTCCAATGACAGACGTAATACTTTGTTGGTACTTATTAATCATATATCATATCATTTTTAATGATTTTTATAAGTTAGACACAACACATATACTATTTTTCTATGTATTTTGATATGCATGTGTATTTTTTGTCAATCAGGCGAAAGTATTTTGTACTTAATTTAAATTAATTTGTTGTATACCTACACTCTACCAAAAACCATTTGGATCGAATCATTTTGCCCAAAAAGTGAGTCCATTTTTAAACATTAAAAACGCATCCTTTTGATGAGGTCCACATTTAGCCCATGTTAATTCTCTATCCTGTGAAGGTACCTCATCTGGATCCCATCTAATTCGCATCATTATGATGCATTCTAACACCATGATGCGGTTTTAATGTATAAAAATGGACTCACTTTTTTTATGATGCGATTATGATGTGATTTTTTGCAGTATACGTTACTTTCTTGATGGAAAATTACAATCAAATAAGCAAATTACATAATAGGTGTTAGCCGTACCATATTCGATGTTGGTGTTTGCAGTCAGTCGATTATTGGCAGTTTTTTTAATGTAACAACTCAAGAATCGTCTTAAGAATGCAACGTTTAAATATTTAGTAATTAATAATATCCTTAGATATCTATCATAAAACTTCTTATAACTCCCCAACATGTTTTAAATCCCCGGTATAGGCATTTTAAAAAATATAATAATACAAACATATACTATACTAAACAATTAACAGTAGGTCAAATTGTAATGTTATGTATGCCTATCAAACAAGCTGAAGCTTAGTTACACTTACATGTGTCTTTTATGCTTTTAAAGCATCACTTACTAAATGGAATTTTAATTTTCCAATGCTTGAATTAGTAGCCCTTTCCTTGCATTGAATTTTCGTTAGTATTAACTCCCGACCTTGTATGTAACTCCTCATAGTTGTAGACTCTCAAGGGGAAAAGAGAAAAAGGGAAATAGCTTACCGGGGAGTTATTAAAAGTTTTACGGTAATTATATCTTCTCAACTATATTTAATAAACAATTACCACAGTGGTCCGTTAAATTGTATCGCCACTAGGTTTAGCCGCAAGGCTTTCCCGTAGCATTATAAAAATTTACCACGCAGTCTCGTAATCGTAAAAAAATGTTTTCTTTAAGCTTGGAGCTCATTCAGTCAACGGCGTCGAGCCCGGATTATTAGCTGAAAGAGACAAGTTACGGAAGCGGTGTCAAGACTCTCAGCTAAGGGTAAGAATACAGATGTTCAATTCTGCCACTCACTTCAATTGTTTGACTTAAGGTAATTGTGTCAGAGGTAAGTAAATGAAATGAATAATTTATGTTTGTAGATCGAAGCTTTGGAAAAGCAAAAGAATTATCTTTTAGAAGTGTGTGGGAGAGCTGATAGCGAGAATTATTCTTCTAAAACTGCTACAGGTTGCAATGATCAGGACTTCGACATTGATAACCGCGTAAGCATTTAATGCTTTTTAAAAATATAATAACTGCGATTAAGAATCTGGCTCTGACGTGTATGAATGTAGTAAAACATACCAATTCGTTCTATTTAGCTTCAAATCGTGCGAGAAGCAGATTCTTCCATGTTTTCTCGACGCTCCCAATCTACTCACGGGCTCCTTTCTTCTGAGGTAAATTGTGGTTAATTCTAGCACCGTAGAAAACGTTAAAAATGCAAAAACAAATACTTATTCGAACTCGTCCTACTATATGTATACCCTGAATGAATACCAAGATGCTTAAATTGCTACGTGTTTTGGTTAATCAAGGGTCTATTTCTACCCGAGGAAAACGAGCGGAAGCACCCTGAGGCATCTGATAAAAGACTTGAAATTCACAATATAATTTCAGAAATTGCTCTTTTACGACGTGCGAAGGATGAAAGTGCGCGCAGTAAGTCGAAACACGAAACTATATTATCTAAAGTATGAAGCTTTTTACGAGTTTTCTCCGTTTGTGAATATGGTGTAAGTAAAATATTTTATTTGTATTCCAATATAGAGATCGATTTACTTCAGCAAGCTCTAAATAGCAATACTGCTAATGGCGACTCCTTGAATTTTGAGACACCTATGACGATGGGAGAAAAAAGTGATCAGTTGCAAGAACTAATGAATGATGCTACTATAACAAGTGACAGAGATCAAAGCAGTGATAATGGTAGCTTTTCAGGTGCTCCTTGGATGACTGATTCTTTTAGTCAAACGATAACACGGAAACTAACTGAAATTCAAACAATGCGAGAAAAGCTTGATGCTCTACAGAGCTTGGTGCACACTATTCCAGTCCCTGCAAGCTATCCCGTAGAAACGCAGGGGGATATTAACTCTATTCGTGGATTGTATGGTAGCGATTCATCAAGTCGAGTGTACGTGTTTGATTTTTTTACTGTTAAAGTATAAGGTCATTAAACCATGCATGTGTGTGTTATTTTTTGCCACCTTATATTACCTATGTGTGGATATTAGACTGATTTGTGGTGTACAAATATATCCATTTGTGTTTCAGTTATTTGATTATTTTTTCAATTATAAAAATGAATGCAGAATCTTCATGTATGTATATGCTTTTAACTGACTAATCACGATGGCTTTTTCGTCAATATTTGGTTACTTGTAGACGTAGAAGTTTTGTTGAATTGAGGGAGCAAGTTCAAGACATTTGTAATCACATGAATAGAGAGTCATTTCGAGGAAGATTTGAATTAAATTCAAGTGGGACACAAAATAAATTTCGTTTAAAAGCTCAGTCAGACATTCCAGTTACTGTCCCTCATAGGAAGGAAACACAGATTCAAAGGTCTGGTCTGCTATTTGTACATTACATATTCTAAAAATTCAATAACGGTGCCGTTGTGTCCGTATCTGTAAATATAGCTAACGTCAAATGGTCTTAATTAAGATAATATGTACATTCGGCCAGTGACACCCTAAATGTCAGTTCAGTTGCTATTTTAGCAACTCTTTATACTGTCTATTTTCTTTACACTGGCAAAGTAAACTGTCTAAGTTGTCTCATCTTTGGCTCGGTTCGTTTTCGTTTGAAACATGTGATAACCTTGCTATTTCAACGATAAGACTAACATTAATTTACTAATTATATAGTTTTATTTACAATCGCTGTTAGTGTATTTTTTGTTTGGCTTTTGGGTTTAGATTACATTAAGGAAGTGTTCGTGATTTATTATCGATATTGATTGAAGATACATAAACCCTACGTACTTAAAGTTCAAACTTCGATCAGTACTTCTTATCAATGAATTTAAATGAATTTACAGGCAAAGGTCCTCTTTAGCTGCGGGAACGTCTGACGATGCGGCCAACTTGGAAGACCGAAATCTGGACTTTCCCCGTCAAGTTAAAAGCGGTTCGAATTCTATCCAAAATAACTACTACAGTGAAATGGATATGAGACGATCTAGAAATCGGTCGAATAAGAAATCTCGTTCTCGTGGATCATCTGACTATACGGATGACCGTGATAGGTGTACTCAGAGACAGGGAATCGACTGCATCAGTTCTCAGCGTCAAGAATCTCCTTCGTAAGTCGTATTTGCTATTTGCTGGTGTTAAGGTACCAGTGACAAATCTTGCAGCGTTCCTTTTTTAATTAAGGTTATTATTTAATAAGGAGCTTTAAATTCAAAATTTTCTTTTCAGTAGTTCATTTGTAGTTTACAATCCCCGTGAGCTTAAGCCTGCTCCGGCCCCGCTTTGGGAACACAACTCAGACATAACCGGAGAGCCCCTTCTTTTCTCAGTGCCAGGAAGGTATGGACACGAAAACAGAAACATGTAAGTAGAATACTGAACATAGCAATGGGCATCTGATTCTATTTCCCTATTCTTTAAATTAACCTGGCAAATAATTACGAAGAGTTAATTTTTTAGTATTTCTAGAAATGACAGAGATGGTGAATTTGCCACACGAAATCCAGGAGGTAAGATTATCTTCATTTAAGTTTTTGTCGCATTTTTCCTGTAGTAGGGAAACCTACTTTAGTTGCGATTTTAAGATATTTAATCGCAAATTAACAGTTTTATTTTGTTTCTGCAGGAAGCATTGACATAGATGGGCTTTCCGTTACCGCGTTTACCTCTGAAAGAAGTAGAGAATTAATGTCTGCGGAAGATCGAATTGTTGGCAATCCTGTTTCTGACTCTCGTAACTGGGGAGTAAGTAATTAGTTTATATCATTTGAAAACAGTGTATTTCATTAAGATTTTATTTTGCGTTCGGAATTCGAAAATAGCTTTGTGTTCGTGTTTGCTTAAAACATATTTTAAGTTGACCATCATCCTGACTTTCAGAAAGTCAGGATGCCATGCGAAGTGATTGTCTATAGGATTTTGAGAGTTCTGGAAAGTTTCACAAAGCTATGTTTTTACTCCGTAGTAAGTAGTAAACACTAATCGTAAGTTTGGATTCAGAACCACCTGTTTGAAATTACATTTGCAATGTTTATTTATTTATTTTGTTAGCCGTTCCCGAATTCACCTGGCGTGTCCAGTCTCCGGGGGTACAGCAACAATCCGCAAGTCCTAAACAGCGGTGGCAACTATATGAACTTTGGTGTTGAGAAGTACATTACGGAGTCGAACGGCATGCTGAAACACATTGTACACTCTATTGGTCTCATTGCAACTGGTCTTACTAGTCAGAAGAAGCAACTTGAAACCCTCAAGGACAGTGTTGATCGGGTAAGACTACTCCTGGCATCGTTTTCTTGAGCTTGGAGTTTTAAATATTGGTAATATTATGAAGGCTTGAAGTAATTTTATTTTATGTTAGTTAACCCAACGAGTTGATATTTGGATGGGCGATGGAGCCAACAGTTCCCGAGGTATCCATGACGAGCAAATGGATATGAGGCGGAATAATGTAAGTCACGGTGCATTTTCCATGGATGCGAAAACTATTCCTGGCATACTTCCGCATATTGGTGGGTTAGAAACTAGAGGAAATTCTGGTTGTGAGCGTGAACATGGAACTTTCTACCAAGGAGCTCGAGGACAACACAATGCTGTACGTTGAACTGCTTGCAAATTAAGTCATGCGGTTAATATTTTAACTAATTTTAGCATCAGTGTAGTGGCGTCTAAAATCTGCTGTCAGATATGTGACTGTGTGTAATTATAACTGGATACATTGTTTATACTTTTTTATGTTTGCATCAGGAGATGCACTTTGGCTGTGCTAGTCCTCGTGTCGTTAAGGGGATAAATCCAATGCGCGAGATGTGGTCTGCGGCTTCGAATGCACCACTAAACGTTAACTATCCATCTGAACAACCGAATTTGCATCCCTTCGGTGATGAACCTACGGAAATGCCCCGAAGTTCGGCATTTTATGGGCACAATCAACCCATTGCTCCTAAAGTTAAGAGACCCTGGGTTTCTCCTTCGTCTTCCATGGAACCAAACCGCCTGATGTTAAACAATCAAGTTCCGCCTGGCAATCGAGCTAATAATTACTGGGATAATTTTCGTAGGTAAGATTTCGAATGCGAGCACATTCTGTCACTCATAGTCAGTATAATTCAGTTATTGTGTTTAAAGCTTTAGCTTCAGCTTCAGAGTTCCTCACAAAGCCAGTGTGTATTAAATGAAATAGTATTTCATGTTGACTATACGTTTCGAAGGTTGTTTATGTAACATTTGAAGCGATACAGTAATATTGTTAATCTTAATGTAGAAATAGATATGATCCCTTCATGTTGTCGCGTATAGGCTAGTTGCTGAATTAATGATTTGAATGATCAAATTAGAAGTTTTAGTCGCAGTTTGTTTCTTATTTCGTTCTGTTATTTACAGCCAGTCGCGGCAAAATGTCTTGTCTTCCACGAGCAAGTCAAATGAGTCTTTTAACACTGTCCTTGCCATTAATTCCGAAGCTGCTCATAATCAAGCTGCAGGCGTGTCTGCCTCTAGTAACTTTAACAGGCTGGATTCAAGGTTGCCTAGTTTATTTTTGTGGAGAAATTGCTTTAAAACTAATTTTGTGGTCTTTATTAACGTATTTTTCATTTGCAAGAACCATTTATTTCCTATTAACATGAGAAATTTTTCTTGAATATAAATGGCTTGATAGTAATTTGATGTTTTCATGCATACAGGCACGATAAAAACCCTGGAGCGAAACCTATTAAAGCTGTTATGATGAAACATTTTGTGGAGAATATAGGAAGCAAAAAGCGGAATCAGGAGCAACAGCGACAGTTGTTTCCACAACGTTCGGTGTCTGTTGGAAGTGAGTTTTGTTTGGGTATTTATGAAATTTTATAGTACGGCATACGTACAGCAAAATTATTCCGTCGTGGATTTCAATTTTTTCAGGCATGCATCACCTCGGTGGTGAGAATTCTGGTGCCTCGACTTCGGAGTCTTCCCAAGCAAACATTCGTCATGGGTAAGTTTGTGTTTTTTAGTGGAAGTAATTTTCACACAGACAGAACCTAATTAAAATGCTTCGTCTTAGAATTCAAAGTAGAATTAATATATTTATATTGTGTTTCCAGTACAAACGACGTAAATGGTGGTGCTCAGTGTTTCGGGATGAATAAACTGTATTTAAATAATCCTAGAGATCTCTGCATTAACAAACTTGTGCCCAAAGACGCCAATTTATTACCTCAGGCCCTTCCAAGTCGTGATTGCTTGAGAGAAATGTGTTCTAAAGTATCACAATTAAAAAACGATCACATCCGCCAACGAACTATTGATGCGTTGAGAAACTACGTGGCGCAGTCTGTCTGGCAAGATTCTATGGAAGTTCACGCGGAGCCTGATAGTTCCTTTTCTCGAGCAAATATGGAGCTCCAAGGGGGCGAGCCTCTACCTGGAACATCTCATACACAAACTTCTACACCGTCTTCACGCTCGGGTGACCTGAATGAAGTGATGTGGTTGGATCCTGACCCCTTTATGTCTAACGACGCACGCTTGCTCCCATACGCTGGGAACGTCGGCGTAAACCCAATTCCATCGCAATCGGGAACTACCTCTCGCCGTGATGGTGGACTCTTCGACGATTCGCATTCATACCTCAGTAATGGTTCACGTCTACCAGCTTACACCAGAACGGATCGTGATAGAGGGGAAACGATTTCTTCATCTTCTACTGGTACTTCACGTCCGGGCACTTTGAATGATCTTTGGATGGATTCTTTGCGAATGCCTTTTGTAGCAGACGATTCACGGCTGCCGCCTTTTATACAGTCGGATAGAGCAGATACTTTAGCTTCCGATTCATCATCCCGTCAGGGTACTTTCAATGATTTGTGCATGGATTCGAGTGATCCTTTTCTCGCGTCTGTTTCAATCTTGCCATCCACATGTATGCGGACAGGGAGTGAAAGTCCTTCAACAAGTCTTATCAACCGGTTTCATGAACCTCCAAAATGTACTTCTGAGGCAAGTAAACCGCCAACAGCAAGCAGTTCAAATACGCGAGTCGGAACAGATAGATCATCGTCATCAGTTGTTTACATTAACGAGAAGCAGCAGTTACCAAACGACACAGAACTTGGTTGTGGGGCTTCTGTACCCAGTGTGCGACCTATAAGTGAGGACGACAAGAGCTATAATACTACTATTGTGACCAGTGAGTTGGATGTTGGCGTTCGTAACGGAAATGATCTTGATGGGGTTGGAAGTGGTGTTACTCCGATGCGTGATTTATCCACAGTGGAAGCTGATTTGGATGCTAGTCTTATGAATATCTCTGGCTCAAAGTTTTTGGGCGGCGAAGCAGGTACGCCAGAATCGTCTTCACCTGCTTTGAACTCTGGATTTGACAGTAGCATTAAATACAAAGGACGCTCGATGAACTCAACGAATAATCCGTGGATATCTAGCGCCAGACCTAGTGATGAGCTGAGTAATGATATAACAAGCCAAAGTCAGGATGATCCTCCACTCAGTAAAGATGAAGCTGCTGCTGTGAATACCGTATTAGATTTAGAAGACCAAAATTCCTGCGACAATGAAAAAGAAGAATTGGCAGACCGTAAGAGCAAAGATATCGCAGATTAGTGTTGACTGCTTTTTTCAGATGTGCGTATTTAAACTGGTTCTGTCGATACCGTAAACTACGAGACTACGACCAATGTATAGTTAATAAAGCAGTAATTAGCAGTTAATTTTCAAAATTCTTGTTTGCGTTTACTCAACATTGTTGTGAATGAGACAAGTCAACTTTATATAGGTATCTACAATATAGTTATGTACATAAGTAGATTATATCAGATACGAATTGCTAGATTAAATATATAAAAGCTTAGTACAGATATTGGATTTTATGCGGGAAATAAGCAATAATAATTAGTTATTTAATGAATTGTTATTCATGCGTTCAAATCTCTTTGGTACCACATCAGTTGCAGTAGATTATAAGATTAAGCAGATGCTTCATATGCTTAAGTACTTACCTGATGCTTACGATATTTAAGAGTACTCAGGTTAGTTTATGGGTATATGAAGGGAAGCCTGTAGAGCAGTAGAAGCAGTCGCACGCGATACTGTACTTATTTTGTACCTTAAATTCAAGATGCGCTATTATTGTTAAAGTTGAAGTGACCAAGCTGTATTAATTGGAAATAATTGAAAGAATCTTGCTTATAGTGTTTAGAGTTTTGCTTCCTGTAGTAAGTAATCTCAGCTCAGTCTTTTCTAGTATTTAGGTACCCCTGTTAATAATTATCGTTGATAGCATTCAATACTTTAAGTAATGATTTCTTTGAAGAAAGCGATTGTATCGTAGCTATTAGTTCTCCAGCGACTTGGACAGTGTATAATTTTCGGATTTTGGACAGTGTTTAGAGTCACAAGGATAGTGTTTCTGTTTCTTCTATCAGTCGTCACCAGGTCAGTGGTGAATCTGTGTTTCCGATGTAGGTTCTCGTAGAGCCTTATAGCAAACTTGACTGTGTTTTACCGCGCTTCTATTTACCTATTCTCTAGATGATAAGGCTTCTAGTTTTTGCGTTATTCATACTATAATGCTTAAACGTGTCTCCTATTTAACAGCTCTGTGTAAGAAGTGAGTAACCGTAAACCATTTTGTATGACGACAACTGCGCCAGTAAGATTAAGTGAATATAGAGCATACGTAATTCCTAGCATAGCATTTCTTTGAATGTTTGCTCAAACGCTCAATTTATTACGAATGAATAAAGTTAGGTGTAAGTTTGTGGTGTGGAATGGAAACATAATATATTCAGACAGCAATATTTTTTAAAATAGCAGAAATAGCCTTAACAAAATTCGTCTTCTGAAAATATTCTTATTTTTGTGGCCATTTTAGTTAAGCTCTTGTTAGGATGGCGCCTTGCTTTTAAAATCTTTCTCATACCGCATAGATCTGTGTTTTGTTATTGTTATTTTAGAGAACCGTTAATCTCACCATCATAGATTTGTTTTTGCCTTTTTTTGTGTTAGTTTAAAATGTTTAAATATACTGTATTGACTTGACGCTCCCGTTACATTTGACCTTCGCCGCTACTCGGAATTCAAGAAATACGTATATACGTAAATGTTATATGTAATAATTATTATTTTTTTAGTCACCGACTTTAATATTTCTTTACTGTAACTGTTAAGCGTTGGATGTAGTAGTCAAACTATTACGCAAAAATTAACTTAATGAATCCCTACAACGACGTTAAAACCAGTACATCTTTCTTTACCTAATCTCTTCAGAAAAACAAAGCAGCCGTGGATAGTGTAAAGTATGGGTCTGTACTATTTTCTTGAAGTTTAATTTAAATATATATATTATTGGCAGAAAATGGACCATAATCCCTCTGTCTTTACCAATAAAATGGTTGAAAATTGAAATCAAACGTACGTACTGTAGTCGTAATGAAGATCAGGCGATTTTAGTATTATGTAGTGTTACATATTATAACAAGAAAGGAGTATTTAAGCCTCAAGCAGTTCAGCCACAGTAGTACAATATTACATATTAATGGATGTTAGACAATGTGGTGATTGTTCAGTAGCATGTATTTATTTATAGTTAAACAAATCACTAATAAGTCCTGTTAACATAGTACGTTATATATTAACCAATTTAGCAGCGTTGAAGTATTTTATGTTTTGATTTGTAATGGAAAACTTTCAATGAATTGTGGCTTAGTGGCTTCCACACTTGTTGTAATTTAGTCCTTGAATCGTTTTGAATTGAGTGGTGGAAGATATGACCTTAGGGTTCGGTCGATACTGTTTTAGTAATTTAGTTAGTTTTCGTGTTGTTCACAGCCGAACATATAATATTATTTATAGAGGCATGATCGCGCTCATTGTTGATGCTGGTTTGAGTTGTTAACTTTTATTGTTAGTTTGTATTTTAGATTTGAAAATCAGTCGATCCAATTTCAGCTGTGTTATTCGGTTGGATTCGAACAAGTCAAATGAAACTTTCTTGACTCCCTGAAATAATAGAGATGCCACCAGAGAGACGTTGTTGACAGAGTGCATACATGTATGCATGTACTCAGCTTAGAGGAGTTGTAATTTTATTGTATTGTTCTTTTCCAAATACATACTTAAATACTTGTTATGCTGCATTATAGTCATTTTATGTATCATTACTTTACAATACAAAGACCTCAAAAGTGAAAAATACTATAATATGTATTTAAAAAGTAACATTTCAGCGAGGAAGAGGAGACCCCAGTAATCCTACCTACCACCTTCTTAGAAAATAATAATATTATAATAATGAAAATGTGAAAGGGTAAAATGGTTGTGTTCTAGTGTTTATTTACTGCTTAAACGTTTACATTTTACGGTGGAAGCAACATAACTACAACTCCTACGGCTTCTTCATTTGAACCGCAAAATCTCTTCAACCTGGTTTCGTAGAGATTTTGTACTGTAGTGATTAGCGAACTCAATCATCGCGGGTCTTAATGACAATGTCAGTCTTGAAGCTTCCACTCAACTATCTACCAGTATGCAATATTAAAATTTAGTGGATCTTAGTTCTTCGTCAAGTATTAGAATTATTGTAATTCTTGAGACAATTATTTGATACCCCGAGTAGTAGTTACAAAAAATATTCAATGTATCTGTATGCAACGGACGAAAAACAGTGCGTTTCCAAGAAATTACACACATGAAGACTGGTCAAGAAAATTACTATGGACTAGGTATATTACCTTAAATCTGTTTGTCAAATTATTTTATTAATGTAGAAGATAAGTTACTAAATGAAAGTGTTCGATTTACAATGGATAAAAAAAATGTATTAGATGTATTGGTTCAAGCCCTCGAGAAAAAAAAAGTTAAATTACATCGTTGGAACGAAAGTATCAAAATTAAAAAAAAAGAAATAAAGAGAATAATCCAACGATTACACCTACGTGTTAAATGCGTAATTTTTTTCGCTCTTCAAGCCTCTACTTATGTATACTGTAACGGTAATGGTTAGACTTAAGTATATAGTTTTTATTAAATAATGTGCAAGGCAAATTAATTTTCGAAAGAATGGTAATTTGAATCAAAGTAATAGTTTTGATTACTGTTCTTGTTCCCACTAGCTGAGGTATTGCTTCCCCATTGATTTCGGCTATTGTTGTAATTGGGGTTACACAAGTTTGCATGGTTGTTCAAATCTTTTTTAGTTCTGGATCCCTTGTACCCGGCATATCTGCCATAGCCAGTTTTGTTGTGATTTGGATTCAACTGATTAGCAGTGTTGTCCTCCACGCTTTTAGATCCTGTAGATATACAAAAGTATACCAAAAGAATTTTTTTAAAGCAATTAATACTTCCCATTTGTTTGCGCTCCCTTCTAATTCTAAAAATATTTCTATATACCTATGAAAATAGTTATTTTAAAAAACTACGTATCAAATACAGTTCATAAAAATGGTGAAAAAATTAAGAATTTTATCCAGGTAATTGTTTCTACTTACCGGCTTTAGAACCACTTCCCATTTCAAAATTTGAGATTTAATTAGGCCTGATTTACAGATAATATACTAATGCAAAAATAGTGGCAACGTTGTGAAATTACTGAAATTAAAAACTTCGTTCGTGCGTGGTATGTTTTTCGTATTTCAAAAAGTATTTATTGAAATCTTTGACACAATATTAAATTCAGGAGCTGTTTGTGAAGTGAAGGAAATGTGTGGCTGTAATGTTGACTCAAAAAATAAGCGAAGCTCGTATATATACGCTGTGGAAAAAGAAGGAGAATGTTTGGAGCATTCATGCATACATTTTAAGCCCATTTCAGCGAATGAGTCACATTCAGCGATTGCGTCAGTTTACAGCTAATTCTGCTACGCAAGCATGATTCAGAACCGGCTTTCTCCTTGATAAGCAGCCTTCTTGACTTATGGCTGCTGGTCTGTTGTAAGGTTGTTGGGCCGTAGTCATTTATTTCTGCGAATTGTATATGGAATGCTTTATTACTTGCTTATGCTTGCTTAGTAATAAAGCTACATTCTCGACTTGTCTAAAAAATTCCTGGGATGAGAATGACACGTGTTGCCTTGAGTGTATGGATACGTGTAAATGTTCTACGTGTATGCATACCCACATTTCCTTTTAATGAAATGATTTTGAATGTTTGCAAAATGACTCAAAATAGTATGCTTAGATGCATACAACACACGGCTGAGCTCGAAAGTACACGGTTTGAGAGAGGCTTACATGGATTTTAATTTATTGATTTTTTCCGAAATTACGAAATTATTTTACATCAATTGTCAAAATTCGATTTATGCTTGAAAACTTGGGTAAAGGTGAATGTCTTATGTACATAGGTACTTACATGATTTTGAAAGGTCAGTGCAAAAAATGTCACATTTGCATGTTTTTGAAAAGGAGCAAAAGGTAGTGTAATTCTAAAAACTTTTACAGAATTGCAAATTCGTAAATTTTTGGAAAGGTTCAAAGTACTCCATTTACATTATTACTTTGTTTTGAAAAGGTGCTTACATTTACTTACATAATGTCGTATTTTTTACGAAACGTTGCAGTTACAATTTTATAAAAATCAAAAACAAAAATATCGTCGGTTAAGAATCAAAATGATGCACATCCACATCCACAAGTACACGCATGGATATGCATCATTTTGCTTTTTAGAGTTTTTGGATATGCGCATCACTTTGCGTTTAGCCAGCAGTGGATGTGCATCATTTTGCTTTTTAACTGACGATATGTTTTAATGACGAATTTCTTGTGAAATTGAACATTTATAGAAGATTATTTTTAAAATCCACAACCACAAAGTCTTGGTTTATTGCTTTTATAGCAAAGGCAGCAGGCAGCTGATGCTGATCTGTTATTTTCACACTAGGCAGGCGTATAATGTTCCGCATTACAACAAGCATAAGGTAATAAAGGACTATTTGCTTATAAACTCTAGCAACTAGAAATTAGATGTACAAATTACGTTTATATTATAAATTGCAAGGTGAACAAAGTCAGTTAAGGTTGAGAGATGACTCATACTTCATAACTGGCGTCCTCCTCGCTGACTTCAGCTCATCGCTTCGCAGAATGGCTAAGCTATCTAATCTAACCCGTTCTGTACGTCAACTACGTACAACGAATAGAAATCGAATGAAATCCAATGCTGTATTCATTTATTTATTTTGTATTTATTCTATAAAACCTCACGCAATTAGTAAGTCCATAAACGCAATCACAGCCCACAGCAATCGTCAATCGTAATCAAGTACGAAGAGAGAGAGACAAATCTACTGACAATCAAAATTAATTCTTATAGGTTTCTCACAGTGTTGTATCCTTGTATCCACTCTTTGTAGTAGTCAGTATTATTTTTGTCCCAACGACTTCGGCAACTTCGGCTTCCAGCATAAGCTCGATTGTTGGGGTCAATAAGGGTCCATGTGTCCATTTGACTTGACCCACAAAGAGTGTTCACAAATTCTTCAAAAAATTGCATGATGGAGCTACACAATCTATACGCATTAGATTTTAAAGCATTTTTTTTACGCTTGACACTTGACACGCTATTTCAGAAATACAATATAATCAAATTATTCAAAGAAACTTAGAGCGAGATCATTCGTCGTTAGTAAGAAGGACTTTAAACACTAATTAGTCCACATAAGCAGCACCTTCCACCGACTAAGCCATTTTATTTTAAGCCTGACTAAGCGCGTAGTGTAGACCGCATGGGCATACGAGACTTTAGTTCCTAATTCCAAAGTGTAAGTATTAAGTAAGCACCACCTAATTAAATATTTAATGATTCCTGATTACTATTACTATAGTGATTTGATAGGATCTAATTAATTTGTATGCAGCACTGGCACACGGATCATAGGATCAAAACATACTATGTGGATAATGAAATGTATTTTTATGATGACCTAGATGATTAAGTAATAAACTCCCGTGACGCCGTGACCCACAACGTTCAGCGTGTATACCTACCTACATTGTGTAGGTTACATACTACACTACTCAACTACTGCATTGCTTTCCATTTATTCCACGCCCCATCCCCGCCATAACAAATCAATACTAATATTTACGTCAAGTATAATCCAATAGAAATATTTTCAGTTACTATTAACCTTTTTTTTATATATTTTATGTAAATATTAACTATATTTAGTCCGTCTTTATTTAAATTCAGTTGCCCGTGCTGTGCCCCTTAGGTAGCTCACATTACATTCAAATTCTAAATAAAGTACCTGCCTACTACACCTATTAACTTTTTAGCGTCCTTTCTGCGTCACGGCGTCACTGAAAAAAAATGCAGGATTTTTAGTTGTTACCGTCATAGGTGAGAGGTATACATACTTAACTTACTAGTAAATGGGATGACCAGTTCATAAAAATGCACTAAAATATCCAATCTTAAGCATTCCACGTAACGTTTTGTCCAATCATCGTTTACCGTATATCCTCTAATAATGCCATGTCTGTAATAATTCACGCCTATTTAAAAAATAGATAATAAACCCATGTTCCCATGTCTCCATTACCTACTGCATTCACGAATTTCTACTTTCTTCTTACCCCCTTAAAAAAATCTGCTAAAAAAATCACCCTTCATTTTGGATTATAACAGGAAATACGGTAAAGCACTATATTCTTTTTGCCACTGAAACCTCAAAACGTTCTAAGACGTTTTTACATTTACACCAAAGTGCCCTTTGACTATAAAGGAAAGGCGGGCTTTTGAGAAAGCGGGCTACGCTTTCCCTCGGGCGCGGGTTGCTTTGTAGTGCGACTATAGGAATCGCCCATAAATTACATAGCAGATTTCCAAAAGTCCCCCCCCCCCTCAAACTTAAGGTAGGGTAAAAGCTTCTAACTGTGGTCGTCTTGTAACTGTGGTACCCCCCTGTTTTCTCCAGTGTCAAAGGTTATTTAAATTCTAACATACCTTTTATAGGAAGACTAATACCCGAAGATTCAAAACCAGGTGCGTTCGATTTTGATTTACGGTTGTCACGGGAGAAAACAGGGGGGTACCACAGTTACAAGACGACCACAATTAGAAGCCTTTACCCTACCTACGTAGTTTCAAATTTAAAAACTGAAAAGATGGGGTAAATTCCTGAAGGTGGGGGGGGGGGTAACCCCCCTCCCCACCCCTTAGTCGTCGATACCATAATATATGGATGGTTCCCTTCTTGATAATAAACCCGCGCTTAAGTCCCGCCTTTTTGCGCCCCTCCACTTTGTGAATTAGGGGCTGTCCATATATTACCTTTTCACAGCTTGTGACCCTACTCACTGCCCCCCCCCCAAAGGAGGCCCCTTTTAAGGATGACCCGGGTAGGCAATGGAAGTACCCCGCCCCCAGCCCTTAGACTGACGTGATATATGAACGGTCCCTTAAGGCCTGGGAAGGACGGTCCGTATGCAGTGACAGAGAGGGCAGGCGCGAAAGTTTTTTTTTTTTTTCGTCTTCTGTGTTCAGCCGAACAATGGTCGTGCTACGATAACTACGAACAAGTCCAACGTAATAAACCTAAGAAGGGTCACAAGCAGACTTTTACTTGGGTTTCTCAATTCATGTTGGGACAGGAATTCATTGAGTTGAGTGAGGCAGACGTGGGAGAACATAGGTCTTGGGTGGAATTGGAATTTTTTACGGGAATTTAAAAGAAAACTAGCTTTAATAATTATTTTCGTTTTTCAATTGAAAAAAGTTCTAATTTATAATTAAGTCAGATCAATTGACTGGAGAATTGATTGAACTAGTCTACTCTTCCGTTTGAAAAATGTAACAACAAATTCGGTTGTTGTACTTTTATCCTGTCGTGAGAATCCTTCCCTCCTTTTTGAGCGACATTTAAGTACAAGTACTGGACGCACAAACAAGTCAAATTATTAGCTTTAGCAGAAGCAGCGGTTATCTAAGTCCAGACGGAACTACGGAGTTTTATCATTTTGGGAGGGGAAAGTCTTTTTTTGTCTCTTGTCAACTATTGAAAAGTGTCCACAACTTTGATAAATTGGTTGGTATGAACTGCCGGTGGTGGTCGGAGGGAAGATAAAAAGAAGAGTCGTAATCTGGGATTCATTTCCTTTGTCATAAGTACAGCGTCAATCTTAAGCTGGTAAGTCCGGTACGGTCATGGTCAACAGTTATAATTGTCTGCATTTTGAAATACTTGTTCTTGTTTTAAACTCATGTTAGTCTACAGTGTAGTAGAATTATTATTTTTTGACTACTTTTGATTGTTGCTGCGGTCATTCATTATTTTTCAGTGGTAGGTCGGGTCCTAAGTGCCAGTCAGTCGTTAGTTGTCAGTAGCGGTCAGTTGAAATGCCAGTTCAGCCGCTGTGAGTTATCATTGTCGGTAGACGTTCAACAACGTTGGACAGTGGACAGTCAGCACTAGTCAACCGTTGACTGTTAGTTAATTATTAGTCCTGGATCATAGAGTCAGTTTTCAGGTTAGTCATCAGTTGTCAGTCAGTGGGTTCATAGGTTACGGGGGCATTTTGTGTATTGTCAATTGTAGGTCGGTTTGATAGACGAAATAACAAGACTGAAAGCCGCATTATTTAGCTGAAGTACTATGTACTAGGTGCCCACTATTTCGTTGACTACGCGACTGAGGCTAACCTACCAACTTTGACACGTACATCATCGACAAGTAGTACACATACTTTATGTTCTTGTAATTGTCATAAATTAATTACTGACCGCGTATGTGTTGTAAATTGGTAGCAGTGTCGGCGTCAGTGGATTTAATTTAGTTAATAATTTCAGCTAACTGTCAGGTTTCTTTGAGTACAGTCAGCAGTCTTTTGCGAAAGTCCTAATCTAGTAAGATGGGATCCTAGTTGTGCGGAAGTGCATGTGCTAAGGTAATTTAGGTCAATTTAGGTGTCGGCATGACCTAATCGAAGTTTGAAGTTGTTGCCACCGTGCGATATGATGTATGATAGATACTTCGCTCTAACTTAAAAAATGAGCATGAGTATCCTAACTCATATCTCGAATGGTCGAAGGCATACGTATTTATAGAATACAATCTATGAGTGGGTGTAATATTAGTTTCCGTTTGTTTGTAAACAAGATATGAAAATCAAGGAGAAAAAGATCAAACCCCAACCCGGGCCGTCCACGTCCACCAGTGGGACCCGCTTGCCCCCGGTTGTTGAATGGCTCACGTTTACGATGAAACAGTTGAAAACGACATCAAACTTGTTTATACAAGAACTAGAAGGAGTACTTTCAGAATGGGTGGACAAGAACTTAGATGAACTGTTGAAAGAAGAATATCAGGCGTCAAGAATAACGGAACGAGTTGTCAAGGAGTTTCATCATATCACGACTAAAACCGTCGCAACTTTGCAGGAACAAGATCAACAGACCAAAAAGGAGTTAAAGGCCCGATTCCCATGGATAGAGAAGCATGGTATTGATCTTGACGATGATGACCTTGACTTAGACAAGAAAGTAAACGGGACTAGTACTGTTAGTGAAACAAAAGAAGATGAGGAAACAGTCATCTTGAGTAGTACTGCAACCTCAAAGAGCACCGAAGATGTGCCAGAGTCAGAGTCTGTCGAAACCCCTGCTGATGCTAGTCCGAATAAACGGAAGGGAAAAGGAAAGAAGGGCGAAGATGCATCTTCTACGCAGAGTAAGGATTGTAGCCATGATGAAGCTAAGGATGCCGACGAAGAGCCCGACCCTGATGGTGCTGATACTGGGTTGAGCAAAAGGCTCTTAAGAAAGAAGAAGAGTAACACTGATGCTGTTTCACGCTCTGAAGAGGAATTGTTATTATCGGACGATGCTGATGGACTCCCTAGCCGACAGTCTCCCGTTCCAAGGGATGAGGACGAGAACTCAAATTCATCGTCAGCTGGGAAAGGTGATTCAGAAAATATCAGCAAGGACAAAGACAAGGTACTCGACAATGGTTCCTGTGATGCGGAAGATGTTGATTTGAACGATAGTATGGACGCTGAGACCGAAGTGTCTAGTAATGACGATCCGCTGGATACTTCTACTGCCGATTTGGAAAAGCAAGAAAAGTCAAAGGAAAACGTGGAAGAATCGGTTGAAGATGAAGTGGATAAAGATCAAGAGGTTGAAGAAGGGGACAAGAATAATAAAATCTCCGGCAACGAACAGAATAAAAGTGATAATGAAGAATCTGATAGTGAAACGAACCAAAATCATGATCAGCGTAGCGATGATGATACGTTAGGGGATCCTTTCAGTCCAATAGTCCTTGAAGATTCGGAGGGTAACAATGACAGCGGCAAAGAGTCAAAGGGTGTAAAGAAGTCTCCTGAAAATCGAAGGAAAGATAGAAGTTGTCGCCAGTCAGCAGCCAGAGCCGAAGTACTGTCTGGATTTGGCGATGACGATTCACAGAGTCCGCCCAAAGGTTCTGATAAGAAGTCCAACAAGGTTTCAGCTCCTTTTAAACGACCTAAGAAGTTGGCTTTCAAGAATGAAGAAGTGTCAAAGAAGGACTTGACCGATGACGACGACAAAAGCAGTAGCGATGGCGAGGGTGTCGCTAGTCCCTCAAAGGACTTTAAGCTTCCAAAAGAAAAACCTAAAGCTGTGGATGCGAATAAAGCAGGAGCGGATGAGAACTATGAGACTGAAATGGCTTGGAGCAACGATTACAAGTTGAATCCAGCGAAAAGTTATGTAGCGATGGAAACTCTCTCAGATCTCATCCTGAGCCGATTGCGCACTCATAAATTCGTAATCGTAAAAGAGGACGACAGTGACAAGGACAAGAAAGGAAGAAAAGGGAGGCGAAAGCGACAGGACGAGCCCGATGATGCCCTCACAAAAGCTTTAAAAAAGTTAGTAAGCTTATATTTTCACTGGTAAATTATTTGGTACGAGGAATGAACGTTTTGACTCTGCTTATCCGAAATACTGCAACTGCTTTAATTTTCAGATTGGCCTCCTTTAGCCCATATGTTCGTGATTCTAAAAATCGATCTCAGTCAACTGCAAAGTCATCTAAAAATGGAAAAACTAAAAGCCGTGGGGCTAAGGCAGATGATGATGACTTGGTTCGGTACGACGGAACTGGTAAGTATGGCTGCTCAGTGTCAGCTCATTCGTATTATTGTTATAACGGAGTAGTACCGGTTTGTGATTAGTGTAAGTAAGGATGACATTCTAAATTTTTTTTACAGACGCATCCAGTGATGAAGAGCCAGTTTTGAAAAGAAGCATCCGACCAGTTATTCCAGAGAAATTAAAATCTCGAGATAGGAACAGCGATGAGGACTTGGTTGGCAGTGATGATGAAGATTTGGACGGGCATGTCTTTTCATCAGATGACGAAGATGCTCGGAAGAGTGTTCTGAAAAATGCTAAAGGTGTTAAAAAAGAACCGTTGTCGGAAGGCGAAGACAAGGACTCTCAGAAGCCTGGAGAGAAGAGGAAGGTGAATTGAGATGCTTAATTTTTAATGTGTTATTTATTTTTAATCTTTAGTTCAACTAAATTTTAATTTTTTGTTTTTAGTTTAAAGTAGATTTTAATTTTTTTTTTAGTTTAACTAAATTGTAATTTTTTATTTTTAGTTTAGTTAAATTGTAATTTTTTATTTTTGGTTTTACGTATTTTAATTTTTTATCGTTCGTTTAACTATATTATAATTAAATAATCTTAACCTTTAAGCATAGAAATAATCCTGATTACTGGGTAACCTTGTGTTAATTTCAGAAGGGTGGAAATTACTACACTCCAAAGGTGTGCAAAATGCCTGAACTAGATGACTCTGAAAATTCAGATGATGAAGATTTTGTGACGACCAAGAAGAGGAAAGTGGCGAAAGGTAAAAAGGCAGTCATCAACAGTGACAGTGATGGAGACGATTCTTCTGGTGGAAAGAAGTGAGTTATGATGTTTGACGTTCTTCCTTCAGTTAATTTTGTCACATTTTTGTGTTAGCTGGTAGTACTGATTCTAAACTAACAATACTTTTTTTTCAAGATTTTTCTCATTTTAAGTACCAAGATAATGCATTATGATATATTGTTGCATTTTGTTATTTTTCTAAACTTAACGTTCAGTGTCAAAGATTTCACATAATTAACTCTGCGTATTTACAGATAATACAACGTTTGAGTAAGGCTTATGTATTTGAGTGAGTTATCAATAAAATATCATGTGGATCTTTTCTCGCTCGGTAGTTGTTCTTTATTATGCTTAATTAACTTTACATTGAATTGCTGGCGTTGTGGATTTGAAACGCTTTGGAGGGAAAATAATCGAATAAGATGCGATTTGTAAATTAAAAACATCAACACGCACTAATCCATATTTTGTAATTTAGAAAGCCGCTTAAGTCCAACTATGTGGAATTATCCTCAGGATCTGACGAGTCAGATTCTGACCGAAAAAAACCAAATAAAAAAAAGCGTCGGGTTTCGTCTTCTGATTCAGATTATCAGTAAGTTAATTTGCTGCTAAGAGTCAAAAATATTTGTATGTGTATGTATTTAGGAACTTCACAACAGTATATAGTTTTCCTTTTTTTGAATGATCTTTTAACTTTGTATTTATCTTATAAATTACGCAATCAGTGTTGTTAAATGCTATTATTTGGTGGGCTTAGAGTAAAGAAGAGAAGGAAAAGAATAAGAAATGTGTCTGACTCGGATGAGGACACAAAACGTAAAAGTAAAAAAAAAAGTAAAGGTAAAAAGGGGTCAGACGTGGAAATATTATCCGGAAGCGACAGCGATGTACAAGAAGTTACAGAAGATGGTGGGGTAAATAATGATTTGTTTCCAAATTATTTAGTGATTGTGTTGTGTAATTAATTTTGCAATCTGCATTTATTGATTCATACTAGCAGTAAGCTGTACATACTCCCAACTTTTAATTAAATGGGAATACGCATTTTACTTTTACAGAATAAAGGTAGAAAGAAAATTCGAGGCATTATGAACAAAAAAGATTTGCAGAGTGAAACGCGGCGTGCGGAGGAAGATGAAGAAAAGCGGAAGAAGCGTTTACAGGAACGACAGTCCCAGGTATGTTAAACACGAATGTGGATGTGTGCTCAACTTACTGTTTTTTCTTTGTTCAGCTCCTAAATCGTGTTTTGGTTTTACAAGCTCGTTTGTCAATTGTTCTAGTTCAACGTGCTTTTTAAGGCCCCAGAAACGGCGACAGTTGACAAGCTGGTCCTGGACTACGACCCTGAAAATAAAGAACCTCTTGTCGAACTAGATACTTCGATAGCGAAGAAGTTGAAGCCTCATCAAGTGAAAGGAATCTCTTTTATGTTCAATGCCTGTTTTGAATCCGTGGAGGAGTTTAAAAAACCGAATTCCCAAGGTTCTGGATGTATTTTGGCCCATTGTATGGGGTTAGGAAAGACTTTACAGGTATGGTGCAGTGCTTTATGTGTTTATATATGTTGTGTGTAGGTATTTGCCGTATGTAACCCATACTCCCAGAAAAGCATCAGTGTTAATGGATATTTTGGTTTTATTGTAGACGATTGCATTTCTTCATTCCGTGATGACAAATGAGTTGCTGAAGATCAAGATGGTTTTGATAATGTGTCCTCTGAACACTGTTGGTAATTGGAGTAATGAACTAAAGATTTGGCTACGAGAAGCTAAGGAGAAAATCTACGTGCACGCATTGTACGACGAGAAAAATGTGCCGTCTCGGGTTCAGGCTCTGCAGACGTGGAAACGGAGGGGAGGTGTTGGCATTATCCACTACGATGCTTTCCGTGCGCTGGTTGAGGGGAAAAAAATTAAGAAAAATCATAAGACCGTCATTTCAGAGTGTCTTCTGGATCCAGGCCCAGATTTAGTTATTTGTGACGAGGGCCATGTCTTTAAAAATGACAAGTCAAAAATATCTGTGGCTGTGAACAAAATACGAACGCTGCGTCGTGTTGTCCTGACAGGAACTCCTCTTCAAAATAACCTGCTGGAATATCATTGCATGATGCAGTTCGTTAAACCAAATCTGCTGGGTTCGAAGAAGGAATTCTCAAATCGATTCGTAAATCCTATCACTAATGGGCAGCACAAGGACAGTACAAGCCAAGACGTCTCTGTTATGAAGAAGCGGTCCCATGTTCTACATAAATTGTTGGATGGTTGTGTTCAGCGACTAGATTATTCCGTGTTACTACCATATCTCCCCCCAAAGTATGAGTATGTTGTACTTATTAATATGACTGAAATTCAGAAAACGTTGTACACTCATTACCTGAATAGTATCAAGGAGCACACGTCTGTCCAGGACCTGATTAAAGGTGGCTTGTTATTGAAACATTCTGCCAACTTAGCCAAAGTTTGGTGTCATCCGTATGCTTTGTCTTTGAAACACAACGAGAATAATGCGATTAGCACAGGGTCAGAATCTTTAGGATCCATGGATGATTTTATTGATGATCGTTCCGATGATACACCTGACTCTGATAGTGATATTGACTGGTTAGACGAGCACAGCAGAGTTATGAAAAAGAAGAAGGACAAAGAGAAAGAAGAAGAACCTGTAAAAGTCGAAAACGAAAATTCTAATCCTCTCCCTGATACAGAACAGTTAAGTGGTGATCTTATAAACAACGGCGGAGATTGGTGGAGCAAGTTCTTTAAATCCAAAGGGGACATTCAATTTCTTGAACATAGCAGTAAAATGATGGTGCTCATGGATATAATCAAGACGTGTGAAGGCATTCAGGATAAAGTGTTAGTGTTCAGTCAGTATTTGTATTCGTTGAACATGATCGAAGAATTTCTGGATACTTTGGACGAGGAAGCTAAAAAGACTGATGTCCCAGACTCATTCCCTTGCTTTCCAAAGGTTACTGATTACAGTCAACGCTGGAGAAAGAATATTGAATACTTTCGGATTGATGGCTCAACCAAATCTGCAGATAGACAGAAAAATTGTGATATGTTTAATAAAACTGAACTTTCCCGGTAAACAACAGTTTTTATTCTACACCAGTTTATAGTCTTATTCTTATTGGTTTGGTGTTTGTTCTTAATGCTTACGTTTGTTTTTGCTTCATTTTGTATTTCAGTGCTAAATTGTTTCTCATCTCTACAAAGGCTGGTGGGTTAGGAATAAACTTGGTGGGAGCTAATCGCGTTGTTATTTTCGACGCTTCCTGGAATCCGTCTCAGGATGTGCAGAGCATTTTCAGAGTATTTCGTTTCGGACAGAAGAAACCTTGCTACATTTACCGTCTGTTGGCCAAGGGAACCATCGAAGAAAAAATATACAATCGACAGGTTGTTAAACTATCACTTTCGGGTCGGGTTGTGGATGAACATCAGATTGAACGACATTTTACTTTCGACGATGTGGCCAAGATGTATGAATTCGATCCTGATGAAAAAGCAGATCGCCCCACTCCACCCGTTCCAAAGGACCGGTTGCTTGCGGATCTTTTGATGTCTCGTAAAGATATGATTGACTCCTACCTTGAGCATGATTCCCTGTTGGAGAATCAAACGGCCGAAGAGTTATCGGAGGAAGAAAGGAAGGTCGCCTGGGATGAGTACCAAAACGAGAAGAACAATTTGAGAATGAATATGAACATGAATCCGAACTTGGTGAATAATGCGTTCCATAATCTAATGAATAGTGCGACTCAGATAGAAATCGAGCAGGCATATGAAAAAATGAAAGGAAAAATCCGTGAAATGTATCCGAATTTAACACCTGAAGAGTACACGCGCTACACATCGAAAGTTCAGAAGGACGTAGACGATCTACGGAAATTCACTTACCAGTTTCACGAGAGGCATATGGCCTTTACGGATGCGTTGAGAAAGAGATGGATTGATGTGTTACAAGAGAAGAAAAGATGTATTCAGACGTATTTCACCATTCCTGGGGCACTGCAGATGGAAATGATGGGCCTACTAGACCCGTATGGTAGTGCTGTCCATGGAGCTCAACGTCCGGCTCAGCCTGTACTTGATGGTCCCATCCATGTAGTTCCACTGAGCAATATTATGGAACCGAACCCTTCATATGCTACTCCCGGCACCTCTGTTCACTACCTCAACCCGAATCCTCGGAATCTTGCAACTTACCGACCTTCAATTCTGAATAATAGAGTTCGAGGTGCAATTCCCACTACTACCGTTCCGTACAATCCCAACATCGCTAACCAACCCTCTTCCTACACATTCAGCGGCCCTTCGCAAATGAATTAGACCACAAGAATTCGTGTAGTTGAGAAATGAAAAGTATTTTCTTTGACATGTTCATTTCTTGCCACGGGTTTGAATGTATCTTTCCTTATAATTTTTATGTGCGAATTTATTTAGACTTAAGCGGATATTGATATTGTATAATAGCGGATAATGTGGTAATTGTCCGTATTAGCCTTTCGGTGTATTGTATCCGGATGTATTCGTGTATGCAGTTATTTGCCCATGCTTTTACCGGGTAAGAGTTTGATGTGAACGGTTTATACTTTATTTCTAATAAACAAAACTTGGATGTAGTAGTGAGCAAGTGCAAGCCAATACTTTTAACATTAAATTAATCTGGTAACAGTTTGATAATAGCTGTTCGTGCCTTTACGGAAGAGTATTGGTATAGCTTTAGTTCGCCATTTTTCATTTTCTGCTGCTACATTATTAATCAAAAATTGATTTACAATCGAATATGTATATGTAGATAGGACTGTGTGTTCCGAAAATGTAATAGACGACACTTACGGTTTTAAATTCGTCAGAGAACCACAGTAAACAGTATAACAATGATCGGCAAAGTTTACCATCGTAGTTCGTAGGGAAATAGCTACTGTATTTATTATTATTGTATCGAATGTACGGGTAGATTTACTGCCTTAATTTTAAGAATCCGTTCTTTTGTTTGTAATTATTGTAAAAAGTTTGAAATAGATCCGTATCAGAAATCATAGAAAACTTATTCCTTGTGGTGTATTTGTTTATTAGAACTTTCTTACAAATCCTAAAAGTAGGTACTTGTTTATCCTGTTGATAAAATCTGTGAAAAGAAATGTGAGTAACGTAATGTAATGTTCATCGGGAGTAGTGTATTTTATCGAAGGGAATAGGTATATGTCTTGTAGCTGTCATGTCTAAAAGTTTGGGTGTGTGACTTACGTCAATAGTGTTATGTAATCCCAAATGAACAACGTATACATAATTATAAGGATACACTACATACAGGGTTATCTGGATGTAACTAAGCGTAAGTTATCTACGTAAGTTGTTTCGATTAAAATTTAGTTGCACAAAATTTGTTAAAAAGCGATACTCAACATTACTTACTGAACTGAAATGGTTATTCGTGTAGATTAAAAGGGTGTAGAGCGTAGGCAGCACATATGAACTGAAGAAAATAGCAGTAAAGTTACAATTCACAGCAAAAAGCAATTTAAAGTAGGATAAATGACATGAATTTTTATGTAGTTTAATTTGTGAGCGTTTCTCTTTCAAGTTACAGTGTAGGGGGTCGCAGTCATTTTGTCATGGTTATATAACGCGTCTTTGTTACTCACCCTGAACGTCGATGTCTAGTACAGAATTAGGAATTCGCTAATCCTATGCCCATTTATTTTTGTTACACATTTGGTATTGCTCATTTCATAATTTGTTGAATTATGATTGTGACACAATTTTTCAAGAACAGAGCTACCAAAGCGAATGACACGAATTTGAGATTAAGATTAGTTCTGTAAGCGACGGTCAGTTAAACGATACAGATTGTAGTGGTATGTACTTTTAGAATATAATATATTATAATAATGTAGTGTACTATTTAAACATATTTTTGAAGGGGTCATGTCGTTGCCTATACTCGCACAACCTCTTGACTCATTGTCGACTATCACAGGCCGTAGCTGTACTTCTTGCTAGTGCCATTCAGAGAAAGAGGGAGCACAGTTAGAGCCCAGTTTAATTATGTATTTATCTCTGGCACTTACTAATGCACGTAGGAGGGTAATGAGGAATGCATTTTGTCGAAGTAAAAATCACTCGATCATGTTATTGATTGTCATGCGATTCTATGATTATATATAAACTCTTGAATCTGAACTAATTTACAATTGGACGGATTTTCATTCAATGAATAAAAGTTAATGATGACGTTATTGTGACATTATTTCTACATTTAAAGTTTTTAGTTGTGAAAATTTATTTACTTGTAAAAAAAAAGAATAGGTTCATTAAGCGATCAATTGGTATTCTTTCACTATTCTTGGTGGTGAATTAATCATTAATCAAAAGAAAAGAAGAGGTAGCAAACTATAGTTATAGTTCTACCATTAAATTATAATAAAGTTAAAGTATTATTTAAAAACACAGATTAATATCCTGCAGTTGAAATCCCTGGGTCCTTCATCTCGGAGGCTGTCGTCGGATTACATCGAATTTTCAAGTGACTAATAAGTTTGTGGGACACTAATTACACAAGCCCTTCCTCTGCCTACCCACCAATACGGATCGTCAGCCATGAGGAAGAGCTGGTGCTGGATTTGACATGTTGACAATGACAGATAAATAAATGCTGATCCGGGTCGGGAGATCTCAAGAGAGTACGTATCTGAAAATTTAATACTGCCCGTGCAATCAGTCAGTGACACCACTAAATTGCCACGTCGGGTCGTATACTGGTGGCGGGTGATAGTTGATAACTTGTGGTCTTGGGATCGACCTTTTCCCTTTTAATTACATACCGTTGTTCCTGCCGCTGTTCTTGTATCTGTGTAGAACTGTAGAGTAGCGTTACATTCAAAGGCAGGCAACTGTCTTGAATAATGGAGCCAGCAGACAGAGTGTACAGATGGAGATCCAATTTTTTTCCAATTATAATTAATGAAGAATGTTTCATTTGTTGTTGTGGTTGCTACGGAGAATCAATAGTGCATAAAAGTGAGTGGATGGGGAGCTGTCCGGAGAAGATGGGATTTGTAATTTGTAAGTAGGTAGGTACTTAGGTATGTGCAGGAGTGTCTAATAGTGCAGGAGTCTAATAGTAAGCTGAAGGACGACCAAGATGATGAAGACGGGAAGCAGGTAACGATGTTCAACTTCAGTTCATCGGGATTTTCTGCTATACAAGTGTATACTTGGGCTTACTCTTCGTCGGATCACCTACAAGAGTAATACAAGTTTAGAAAGTCTACAAGATTACAACATTACAGGTATATAGTACACGTATAATAAAAGTAAGTAGTAGATGTCGAATACAAAGGCAGTTCAATTGTGGTCGTTTACATCACGGCACAATATTCTGTATCTTGAGCACAATGATGAGTTCTTATGATACAATTTACTTAGAGCATTTCTTTTAATTAAATTGTGTATTTTGATTATCTTGTAAGACTGGATTAGTACGCGTAGAGGTGGCATTCTTCATAACATAGGTACTAGCTGCTGCTTTATATTAGAAGGTAACTCATCCTTTTCTTGCTTACTTTGTATTTACAGATTTATATTAGGTACTCTATTTGTATTTTGCAACCAGCAGTGTACCCAATTCTGTGAAACGTAGGTTCGTGGGCAACCCTTGAATTTATTTCCCATTGCACTTTGCCTGTTGGCCGACGATAGGTATTTGGCTTCTTTTGCATTTAATTTCAATCAGCTAGCTTAGCTACTAAAGGCAGTAAAAGAAAAGCCTTTAAGCAACAGAAATAGAAACAAGCACACGGGACTTTTTAAACAAGGACGGAAGAAAGACGAAAGATCATGATTTTAACACATTTTGTTTTCCAAAAACGACTGTGGCTGTGATCTATGATGCATATAACAATGGTATTGTTTCAATAATAATAATAATAATTTATTTTATTATTGTATTATTATTCCATGATTTTATTCTCATAAAAAACGTAGCAACATTTTTTTCTTGAATAAGGTTTTGAATAATTTGTCTAAAATAATAATCGTAAACATGATCACATGACATTCAGGTATGTTTGTAAAGTAAAGCACACGTAATACGTAGTCATTATAATCAGTATACATACAGACACTACATGCTAAACTGTACAGACTGTACACCATACACCACACATTTATAGTTATTATTACAGTAGAGTATACATGTATACATATACCTATAGACTGTCATAATCCTCAGTAACAAAAAAACAAAAAAAAACAGTAATTAATTTACTACGCTGATTACAAGTACCTAAGTAAGTATACGGAAATATGTATACGCTATAGGTACAAAGACGCAGGAGTCTATGCAGAGTAGTCAGAGTACGATGATAACAAATTACAATGAATGATACATACATGGTCTATGGACACAAATAGTAAATTAGACGCCTATACTAACAACAAAAGCTACAAAATAATCAGTGTACCTATGAGATTTGTATAACAATCATAAAAATTATGTACCTAAGGACCTACCGTCCACTAATTAATATAGGTAGGTATGAATGATGATGATGATGATGCAATAATTAAATAAATGACATTTGGTATAATGTAACTGTATGTAATGCTACTACTACAATTACAATAAAATATGTGGAAAGCCAAAAAAGCTCGATTTGTACTTGAATAGTTGAATTATTAAATTAATATTCTTTTCTATATGGGGATCGTGGTCGTATGTACAGAGTACTGAAGAAACAAAAGCAGAGACGGAGTACTATTTACTGTACTGTGGTGCATGGTTGCTATTTGTAACGGACTACTATATTTCACATAGTATATTTCCTAGATCCTATAACAAAGTAAGAAAGTTGTGCAGAGAATGAATTTGCGTCATTGGCGGTCTTGTAATTAACTGTAGATAAAATAAACAAAAAATAAATTGCAATAATTACTGTGAAGCAGAACCAACTGTCTGAAATTATGAGATTGAGTCAGTTGCATTATTCGTCGGCATAATATTGTTTCCAGTTCGGGCAAACCCGGAAGATTTACAAGGTCAAGGTTATACGGACTAAAGAGCAGATATATTGCGATATGTTGAGGTGTACGAGATTACTCTCTCATTTTGTACAAAGATTCGAAGCAAAAACGTCACACAATAAAATAAATGAATTAGAAATTATTAAGTTGCCTCATTGATTCTCAAACTACATACGTCAGAATTTTCCACAGTAAAAATTAATCTGTCTAAAAATTACGATTGGCGCCTACGCCCTGAGAGATTACAGTTATTATAATTATTATTATTATTGCTTGGTTTTCAGATTGAGATTCTAATTCTGCATGATGAGATGAGTTGCGCAAAGATTCACAGGAAAGCACGAAAAAATTCGATTTAAAGTTGAGATGAGGTAAAAAGACACAATAACGAGACTGATGATGGCAAGGCTTGCAAGGGAAACGAGGTGGCAATAATCTTAATCATTTATGGACGGTTATAATAGACTGGCTTGGACGGAGACTGTTGACACTGAACATTTTGTGAGAACGTACGGTATAAAAGGTATTGCACATTTAAGCCCGGCGGACAAAAAAAAACGGGAACAAAAAAGAGGGGGGAAAACATGATGCTTTTCGCTTCGTCTTTCGGTTACGGTTTTGGTTTCGGTTTCGATTTTTGGATCTAATGTTCCTATATATTTATGTACTGTATGATGATTGTACGTTGACGCATTGAAAACAATTTTCCCAAGAAGACTGCGGCGACTATGATTCACACATTTTCACACGTCCGTCGACTGAGTCTGGATGCGAACTTTCTTGAGACTCCCCGTGCGGGAGAGTGTGGGGGAAGTGCCACTAAATCCTGGATTTTGAATTCCGAATCCATCGGTAGTTTTTGATTTTTTGAGACTGGATCTGAGGGGTCCTCGGGAGTTGGAGAGGACCGTGGAGACGGTGGAGAGACTTGAGCCCATGGAGATGGAGGACCCGTTCACGGACCCCGGTGACATGGACGTCACACTCCCATTCCAAAACTTACTCGGGTCGTGTGTATTATTATTACTAGAACCGTTACTTTTACCCTTTGACTTGCTCATATTATTTCGACTTGTTCTACTAGTGGACGGCACAAAACGAACACTTGAGTCTGTCATTGAAATACCATTGGCACTCGGACGATCACGGAAGCCTGGGTTGCCGATGGTGGTTCCAAAGCCGATTTGTCCCGGCCCGCCGCTCCCCACTCCGGCACGACCCGTACCCCCGCCGCCACCAACACCCCCGGCAATCCCGCCACCCGGCCCGCCACCACCGCCGCCGCCCTCACCCGCCCCGAAAGAGTCTCCCATCAGCCGCCGCGACACGTAGTACTCCGACACCGTCAGCAACATCAGAATGAACGTGAAAATCGCCAGCACCACCTTTTCAATCAGAAAAAATAAGAGACAGGGACACTTTAGTAGTCATTCAGTTTTACTGCTCACACTTACTCCACGGCTCAATTCAATTCACACCCTACACTTCTATAGTCTTTAGTACGTGTACCTAGATAATTATTGACGCTGAGTACGGGACCGCCGTCATTCCCGAGCTCCCTACTGGCACTCTGAAGCCCGTAAATATCGTAAATAATGAGCCAGTACGCACCTATCTGCCCATAAGTTCGGCATTTCCCATAATTGCATCTATGCCCATTACTACTCAACTCCACTTATCCACAACGAGATAATCGTTATTGATTCTTTTACATCCTTCTCCATGTATACCTTCAATAACCCTTATCGGCTGTCACCTTCTATTCACATTTGTACATAATACATTGTGAAGGGCGAAGCAAAGAGTCCCATTTCCAGTGGTGGCAACTTGCAATTCGATTAAAGTATGCTTTGCGGGAGCTGCAAACATAACTAGAATATTCTGAAAGAAGTGAAAAACATGGAAAATCGTTTTTTGCAAAATATTGGATAGAACATTTTGTGTTTAAGAATCGTTGGCTATTTGCTACAGGTCATTTTTGCTTCTTAAACCACACGGCGCCTACGTAGTTATGTATGTAGATGTCCATGCTACGTAACATAGGTAGGTACCTAGAGGTACATTATTGTAAGTAATTTATTGTCGCACACGCAAAGGAATTTCAAGGTAAGCCTTTGAAACCTCTGCCTGTACTGCTATACACAACCTGTGACGTTCTAGAAAGCACTTTAATCCATAATAAATACCGTATTATGAGATTCGTCATACGATCTTAGAGTAACTGCCTTGAGCCCGCGTGTTATACAGCGCTGTAAAGTATGCACGGGTGTTGTAAACTGCTTGGGCCATGATCTACTGATTTAATTGTGAATCGACACGAAAGCTAAGAACCTGTACAATTAACCTCTACATCATTAACATCGTTACGTCAGGGAAGGCATGTAAGTATTTCCGCTTTAAATAGATGCAACTTCCCCCGTCTTGCTAATACATGTAATTGACTTTGACTGGTCGTTATCCGTAGAGTCTTTAGAGTCGAAATGCTGTAGCTGCCCTGATAGCAGTCAGATTGCATAGCAATAATCCCAAGAACACGCATTTCTCATGCACGCTGCTGGAACTTATCAAAGATGACTTCGTGTTCGAGAAACACTTAAAATACTGCCATTCATTACAGACGAAGCATGAAAGTAGTGCAGTGTCTCATCCATTTTGAGGTTAATTCATTAATACGGGGCTGCCCTGTCAATCCGGTGCTGTCTGTGCTATCTGGTTGTGACTGGTAAGAGACGAGGATCCCTCTAATGAGCTACCTGCCGCGTGAGGCACTAGATTGTCGACCCACAATAATAATTAATGTTGTTGACGCTGTCACTGTAATCGTAGTCGGAGATGCGTGAAGCAGTGTTTATGACACGAAACATCCATCTCAATCTCAGTGGAACAAACGGGTGAAGGGAGGCTTTAAAATACTTCAAGTCATCTCAAACGACGGACGGAGGGGCTTGAAGGCAAACGTATGTATCGGAATCGGTGTTGAAGAAGCAAAAATACTATCAGTTTGTCCGGAATCAGTAGATTGATTTTCTTAATGATCGTAATTAGACGTTTTTCTGTACAACTTGTAAGCATCTTCATTTCTTTGTAGTACAAAATGGCTCTATTATGCCTTTTCACGCTTAAAATGTAAACGTGTGTCTTTTGTTTCCATGTAGTTTCGTACCACACACGCAGAATGGAACTTACTACTGCTTATGGGTCTGCCGGAGGATGGAACGTAAAGTAATTAAGGACAAATTACGAGGGAATGATTTACATTCAATGTACGTATGCCTTATGTTTATACTACTGCAGTGCTTCTGTGGATTGTGTCGTGTAGCATAAGATTCGAAAAGTAGATGATAAACGTCCTAATTCCACCATTTAGCATGTGGAGTTTTGAATCCCAACACAAGTTTGCTGTACATTCCTTACTACACGGTAATTATATATTATTGGTTAATTATATGGGTGGCCCGCCATATAATGAGCAGCTGTCTGCATACTAGCACGTGTAGCAATGTAAATAGTAGATAGGCAATTATGTAAGGAGCTAGCACCAGTTTGGCGGCTACCTACACCGTGTCCGTACCCACCCACTTGCATTCAATCGTTACTGCACTGAGCTGACTAACCCCACCAGAATCATGTTCTGTAATTCATGTTCTTTCAACTTTCAGAGTTACAGCAACCTTGCAAAGACGTCCGCAGATAGAAAGTTTGAACTTCTACATAGAGCTAGAGCTTTGGCCTTTCTTGAAAAAATACCAAAGCACAGTAGGTACATATATACGTTTTAAAATATACGGCAAAACATAAATTCAACCCTATTACAAAGAGTCTAAACAATAAAAACATGCAATAAACACTTTCAGAAAGTGTCAAAGTACGGAATCATTCTTTTTTGTTTTCAAAATGAGCTATAAAAAGAAGTAAAATTAACATGTTATTATGCAATCAACGTTTTTAAAAAGTGTAAAAAGACCAAGTTAACTTTTGAAAATAAGTCAAAACTTGAAATTTACATTTTCAAACGGTGAAAACGAGCCAGCTATGAGTACCCTTTCAAAACAAAGCAAACAGATACAGAAGAACCTTTTCAAAAAAAGGCGAAACGTCAAATTAGGATTTTCAAACTGTGTAAAACAGGGTATTTACTCATTGCAAATGAAAGCCATAGCAAGGAATTTTGAATACGACGTAGAATATGACGGGCCCCTTATACGTACTAGCTAGTATTCGTATTATTATTGGTTATGTACATATTTATATAAAATGGCCCCGTACGTCTATACACAGAACTGACTAGTTAGACACACACGTCATCCTACACGCTTTACGATTGTTTTGTTCCTTATTTTATAGTTTGCCGTGGAGAAAACAACTTTTCCTTGATTTAACTTTATGTTTTTATTCATCTGTGCCGAGACAGACAGACAGACAGACAGACACAGAGAGAGAGAGAAACTCTTGAGTCTGAATGAGTCTCTGCTCATGATTTATCCATTTATTTCCCTGATAGCTGCATCTATAAATATCAGTGACGCTACTCTGCATTCTCTTTGGAGCTATCAGAAATCAGACAAGTTTGAGACTTGGGAAACAATGGTGTTTTCATAATGAAAGGATTACGACTGGACTCCCATTCCATTTATTATTCCAAATCCAAAATCCAAAATCCAAAATCCAAGGCTATTTCCCATAACTGTACATGCTATACCTGCATAGGACATCAAAATTACGACAGAGCCCGTCAAATCATTCCTTTTTATTACTGCAGTCAGTCTTTATTTTCAATCTCTGTTCAAGAAAGCTGCTCTGGATCTGAATCTGAATCTGAGTCTGAGTCTGAATAATACGAGGCTCTGCCTGAAGTAGATCCCATAAAAGAAGAAAATATAAAAACAAAGAAAAATGAGCTAAAAAAATTGAATTCAATTCAACAATCTTCCAAGATTTCGAGAGAAATTGGAGAGGAATAAACATGCATATTTATTTTATACAGAAAACTGCGAAACAAGAAACACCCACGGTTTCTAGGATCTGAAGCCCCACATTTGTATGTACTCTGAACCTATGCATACTGTGTACTAACAATTTAAGATTATTTTAGAGGAAGGTCAATCGAAAATCGAATCTAGGAATGACGAAGGAACACTCTCAATTATCTGTAGAATTTAGTCCATTTGAAATTATTGGAATTGTAAACAGAATGATTTTAAAGCTCTGGCTCCTCTATGCTCACTATCAAAATAATCGACGAATAATTATTTCAAGGACTGACTGTCATAAAAGGAAAAACAGAATCCAAACTAATGACTACCAAGAACTAAATATTTATTTACTTAGACACATTTCCATGGAGATTCAAAATATTATCATCTCTTCAATAAAGTACCCTACTTCTTGCTACACTAGTAAAATCCCCAGCCCCTCCCCTCCACCTACGTATGCACCTAATACTAATAATAATGCCTATGATGCCATTTAATTTTATCAAATCTTTCCCCCTTTCACAATGCAATGCATTGGTACATTTGTAAGTATGTATTTTGTGATTCCATGGAATTCTTTGATTCAACAAGGACTGCCTGATCTGTACTGTGATAGGGGCAGCACATCAAAATCCACCTTTCAAGAAAACTCTCTCGTTATAAGAAAATTTCCTTAGCTTTTGTTGCTTAGATTGTTGATAGGAAATAATAGGGAGGAGACGCACACAATTACAGAATACAGAGAGAGAGACAGACGAGTGCACAGTTACATACGTACTTACGCAGATGTTACAAAATCCCTTTTTTTTCTAAGTAGCTTGGTCTACCTACAGTACAGTACACACAGTACTCTGTAAAGAACTTCAAAGGAAACTCTTACAAGTTTAAATGCATTGCATCTCTCTCTCTCTGGGCTCATCTCGTCATCTCCCCTTTGAACATCCCTGGAATTAAATATATTCATAGACAGCCTTGTTCAGGAGATTCAGGACTCAAAGAGAAGAACTTGTCCCATCTTTTCCGTATGTCGTAACAATGATATTTCTCTCAGAGCTTTTTTTTTCTTTTTTTTTTTATTTTTGAAGAGAATTTCCACGAATGCCACACTAATTCCAGATTTTCAACTTTGAAAATTCATTCAGGGCAACTTTTTCCTGCCTAGGTACTTAGGCAAAGAGGAGCCCATGGGGAGGGGAGGGGAAGTCTAAACGGGCTGGCAAATAAATCCACTTCCGGGAAGAGAAAAGAGACTTTTTCCAGTTTTTCAGGTTTTAGCTTTCCCAGTAATTAGCCGGCAGACCCACTGCACTGCACTTTCACTGGTCTACTGGTGCAAGAAGTGTGTCTTTCTCCCTCCATGCTTTCTTTACATTTCTTGCTATGTATTTATAGAGGCAGACGTCCTTTCTATATTCTATTGAACAATAATACTGTAGAGACTCGACTGTTTGTTTTAAGGCAGACTGCATGGAGGCCCAGTCACTCACTACTGCATCCAGTCAATCTCGCTAAGAAACTTTGGCCAGTTTCCGGAATTCATCAAAATCAAGTCTATTGAATCAGATTGTGTGTTGCAGTCACTCAAAACTATGCCAGAAAATCAAGGTTAGGTCCAAAACAAGCCTATAGTGGACCTCTGCCCATAATTACACGCGTGTCACATTCATTCGGATTCGAAATAATGGAAATGAATGTAAATGAGATCCTTGGTTACTAATTTTGATTTGATCATTTGATATTCATTGTTTCAAATTGACTTTACTATTCCGATTCCATTTTATTATGGAGCACTGAGACGTACGTGATATAGAAATGGCCAGTTGCATCGCATCTGCAATACGAGATTTACCAGCTCATTGGGAATGCAAAAACTGAGCCCATGCATTGTTCGAGGACGGCGAGTATCCCTGAATGCGAATGGAGAATGAAAGGAGAAAGTTGAGTATTTACAATTTACATGCAACACTTTCAATTCCATTGAGTTTCCTTCCTTTCCCCATTTTTTCCCCTCATGTAAAGTATACCGACACACTTACACTATCCACCCATGCAATTTTGAAATTGTAACTTGCGACTTGTAACAGCCAGCATCAGTGAGCCTATGCAGTCGAGGAAAGTAAAAGTAGCATAGGAAACAGTCCATCACTATTGTTATTGCTTTCTGGGGGCTTGGGTTGTGAATTTTAATATTTTTCTACTTTCTTTGTTGACTGGCTGTATAGAGTATAGAGGCCCGACCAGTATATATATATATATATATATATAGCAGCTCCATCAGCCTCACAGAATCAAAGAAAACTGATACATTTTTACCTGCATGCTAAGTGTGTAGCCAGCAGTTGACTGGAAGCAAGTCTTTTGATCTTATCCAAACTTACTTCCAAACTTGCATGGGTTCTCCCATGCATTGCTTTCCAAATGAGCGGGCAGAAGATCAGAAGATGGTATTGTTGTGAAAGGTAATTGGCTAGTTATGTATTTACTGACCTACTAACACGGTCTCTAAGCCATTACCCACTATTGTTGTAATCTCATTTTGCTTCTTAAGCCTTGGTTTGCATGATGGATAAAAAAAATCAAGAGAGAGAGAGAGAGAGAGAAAAAAAAAACTTACCTCCATATAAAATGAGAAGGATTTTTCCACACGGTAACCATTTTCTAAATCATTTCCTTGAGTTGCGAAGAGAATTACAGCTGTGAGCGTAAATAGAGCTGAAATGAGAAAAAGAAAAAAAGATGCATGAGTGGACTGCAACTTGTTAAACCTCTTAAACTCCAACTCCAGGTATAAAAATGTATAAATTGTGTGCTAATTATACACGCTTGCACTCTGGGATGACAATTAAATCTCGCTGGAATTTTGTTGTTGGGATTGCTAGTATGGTTGGTATGGTCGGTACATGTATGTATTTATATTGTGTGGGAAAGTGGAGATCTTACCAGCAGTAACACTGGAGAGAAGTTTGGCAATTAATATATGGCTGTACTTGCATACGATGCTACGTGACTCTGAAACTTGGACGCAGATCATGAGAAAAGACAGAAGGCAGTAAAGGCCGAGAGCAGTAATTCCCACGGCTGCAACAACCCCCGCCGCAGCCACCGCAACTACAACAAAACCATTTCATTATTAGACAACTTTTTACAACAACTAACGACAACATTCCCAAATTTCCACCCCCCACATCCAAATCCAAATCCAGTCATCAAGAGCCTTCCAAATATTACAAACATTTCAAAGAAATCAACTGATACTTCCTTTGTTTGTCTTTAACCTCTTCGGAACAGGGGCACTACAGAACAAATGGTGTATTTAGATGTTTATTTTACAAACTAACTTTTTGAAAAAGGTTAAAACAAGAAATTAACGTTTTCAAAACATTCAAAACCAGTAACTCCAACACTTTCAAAAAGACCAAATCTAGAAATTAACAATTTCAAAAAGGTCAAAACAAGAAATTAACATTTTCAAAAACATGCAAAACTAGTAATCTAACACTTTAAAAAAGGTCAAACCTATAAATCAGCGTTTTCAAAAAAGGATAAATACGTGTAATTAACATTTTCAAAAACGTCAAAACTAGAAATCAAGGGTTTCAAAAATGTTCATAGCCAGTAATTAACACTTTGAAAAAGAGGTGAAAACTAGAAATTATCGTTTTTGAAAAAGGTCAAAACAAGAAATAAGCGTTTTCAAAAAAGGTTAAAACTAGAAATTAGCGTTTTCACAAAAGGTCAAAACTAGAAACTATAACATTTTCAAAAACATGCAAAACTAGTTTTAACGAACACTTTCAAAAAGGTCAAATGTAGAAATTAATAATGTCACAAATGTCAAATCTAGAAATTAACAATATCAAAAAGGTCAAAACTAGAGTTTAGCATTTTCAAAATGGTCAAAATTACTTAAATAACTAATTTTAAAGGGATATAAAACAGGATATATTACCGTTTCAAAAAGGTATTGTGTTTAGTGTGTAAGAATCAATTTAAAAACAATTTGACCGTTTTTTGTGTACGAGTAGGTCTGTACACTCTACCAATTCACCACATCATTACTGCATCATTTTAGCCCAAAAGTGAGTCCATTTTTGATAGTTATAACTGCATCAAAAACGCATCATAAACGCATCACAATCGCATCATAATCGCAACATACGCGCTTGGTGTGGTTATGATGTGTTTATGATGCGGTTATAATGGGAATGATGCGTTTATGATGCGTTTATGATACAGTTATAACTATCAAAAATGGATTCACTTTTGGGCTAAAATGATGCAGTTTTTTTTACAGTGTAGGTAATGTATGTACATATAGGCGACCCCTAGGAGATTACTACGCTGGTCCACTACAATAAATTAATGTTAATATGAGCATAAGACTCAGTCATTGAGTGTCTTACAAATGGGTTTGAAGCTGCCGTAGAGGTTCCCGCAACGTTGCATGCCGAACCCAATGTCGTTGCACACTTTCCATGGTCCAAAGTTCCCTTGCTGATTTTCTGAAAGACAAAATCACAAAACAAAAGGGATGGTCAGTACAAGAGGAAGAAATGTAAGAATTTATTTGCTTTTTTTTGTTGGTATTTTTGCGGTTCGTGCACAAGCAGTTTGACATTTTCCAGGTCGAGGTTACGTTGCCCTGGTGGAGGCAATCATCGATGCTCCAAGTTCAATTCTCCTGGCCGCACTCCATTCAAGTATAAAAGAAGTAGCCGAAGGCACCGAATACACACTGAACAACTCGCAATGCGTCATTATTTGCACACGTTTTTATGCACTATGTATTTCCCCAATTAATTGACATAGTAGACAAAATACTGGTAGTTATTTCCCTTACTACGTCCAATTAAATTAACAATCAAGTACATAGTGCCTTCTTGAGGTAACGCACGTAGGGTCCTTGCAGTTGTAACTATAATGGCTAATATGACTTTTGTTTGGGTAGGTCGTTCTATGCATCTATGCATAAAGGAATAAAGGTCAAATTGTGTTTAGAAGAAATATTTAAAAAAGTTGTGTTACAGTGTAATAATAAGCACTTTTCCAGAGCATTTATTTGGCTTTCTTTAATTTACAATTTCAGAAAAAAACGAATTTTGAGATACGAATTTATAACGTTATTGAAAAAAACTTTGTTAAGAGCGTCTAATAATGAAACGTTTTACAAAAACATACAAATAGAGCAATTTGCACCTTTTCAAAAACGTGTAAATGGAGCATTTTGCACCTTTTCAAAAACGTGTAAATGGAGCATTTTGCACCTTTTCAAAAACGTGTAAATGGAACATTTTGCACCTTTTCAAAAACATGTAAATGGAGCATTTTGCACCTTTTTGAAACATGTAAATAGAATTTTTCCACCTTTTCCAACACGTGTATATAGAATATTTTGCGTCTTTGGAAAAACATGTGTTGCAAGTTGCAACAGCGTCCTAAAGAGTGTCAAAATGTTATCAAAATCAGCCTTTTAACAAGCCCTACTAAGACTGTCCTTGATTTTTACTGTACATACATAGCACAATCGTCTTAAATTCGACTATAATTTCTGCCAAACTGTTAGCTGTCAGTAAAATCATGGAATCATAATGGATGGACGCTATAAATATTTATTTTAAATCTCGTTTTCCATGCCCTTGCCGGACCGGATAGAACGGTTGTTCCATGAATGATCCTGAATCTCTTACGTCATCGCCCCACTTTGGCACTCATCTCATCTCGCCAGCATTGGGCCAAATGTTCCTCAAATCTCATAATTTCGTAATGCTTCCCCGTAATAATTACTCTATCAAATGAATCGTTGAATTTCCTGAGTTCTCACGTTTGAGCTTTGAGTTGGTGAAAGCGAAAAGGGATTGGAAAAGCGTTTAATGTTGCAAAAGCTATATAGTTTGAGGAAAGGAGAAGAAAGGGTGGTCGTCCGTGTGTGTGGCTCTGTGGGACGTACGTACGTGGGAAAACTCCTGGAGTCAATCAATAAAAAGAAGAACCGAAGAACGGGAAAAGAATTAATTTCCCCCATTTCTGACGTCAGTCTGTAATCAATCTAAAAATACTCAAACGGAATGAGAAGCATGGGGGACACGGATGCAGTTGAAGGGAAAATGGAAATCAAAGCTAAAAGGAAACAAATGTTTAAACAATAGGATAAATCAATGCTACGTGGAAATAATTATAAGTAAATCTCAAAAGCCCACAATTAGGGGAGAAAGAAATGGACGATTGTAAGCGCATCTTTAGTGAAGAAGCAAAGGGGTCGTTCTACACACGTTTCAACTGTAAAGGCGTAGTGGGTGCAAGTTTTGAGTTGCTGGGCGGAAGCGACAAATGCTTTAAGTAACACCTGTACGCTTCATCTATTAACATTGTGGGAATATGGGACACTTTGAACCATTTCAAAAGCATTGAATTAAAAAATTTTCCAACTTTTTAAAAGCTAGAAATAGGACGCTTCCCACCTTTTCAAAAACATTCAAATACAGCATTTTGCACCTTTTAAAAAACATATAAATAGAACATTTGCACCTTTTTAAAACGTGTAAATGGAACATTTTGCACTATTCCAAAAACATGCAAATAGAATATTTTGCACCTTTTCAAAAACATGCAAATAGAACATTTTGCATCTTTTCAAAAACATGTAAATACAGCATTTTTTATCTTTTTAAAAACATGCAAATAGAACATTTTGTACCGTTTCAAAAACATGCAAAAAAAACATTTTGCACCTTTTCAAACACGTGTAAATAGAATATTTTGCACCTTTTCAAAAACATTAAATAGAACATTCTGCACCTTTTCAAACAGGTATAAATAGGACATTTTGCACCTTTTCAAAAACATGTTTGTAAATAGAACGTTTCCCACCTTTTAAAAAACACGCAAATACAACATTTTGCACCTTTTCAAACACGTGTAAATAGAATATTTTGCACCTTTTTAAAAACATTAAATAGAACACTCTGCACCTTTTCAAACAGGTATAAATAGGACATTTTGCACCTTTTCAAACACGTGTAAATAGAATATTTTGCACCTTTTCAAAAACATTAAATAGAACACTCTGCACCTTTTCAAACAGGTATAAATAGGACATTTTGCACCTTTTCAAACACGTGTAAATAGAATATTTTGCACCTTTTCAAAAACATTAAATAGAACACTCTGCACCTTTTCAAACAGGTATAAATAAGACATTTTGCACCTTTTCAAAAACATGTTTGTAAATAGAACGTTTCCCACCTTTTCAAAAACACGCAAATACATCATTCGGCACCTTTTCAATCACGTGTAAATAGGACATTTTGCAACTTTGCAAAAACAATGCAATTAATAATGTTTTACGTCTTTTTAAAAATACATAATTACGAGTATGTGTTTCCTTTCAAATTGTTTTTAAAAAGAATGGTTTGTTAATAGAATTTTTCCACCTTCTTAGAATGTACTAAAACGCAATTACATTTGAATTTTGTAAGACGCCGATAAAAGATTTCGGTTGGACTAAAATGCCAGGACGGCTCATTTTACTTCTTCAGTCAAGGCTTCATACATATATTTATATTTTATGCATTTAATCCTGAGCGAAGAGAGATGTACGTCTAACTGAAATGAATAGCTTTCTCACCGAGCAAAATCAGAGAAATACAACAAAAAAAGAAAGAGAAAAGTTTAGTGAGTCTCCGTTTCTGTACTCTTCGCATGGCTCCCTTCACTTTTTTTTCAGGGAAAGAAAAAGGTGGAAAAAATGGAGCCGGGAGACAATCCTGGGAACTTTTCCTTGTCCTGCCGCACACGCACGTTCCTTGAGGTTCGTTGCTGCCGTGTCTCCGTCCAGCCTTCCAGTTCTGTCTTTTTCACGTTGAGCCGAGAACCAGTCGCTATGAATAGAGCAGCTCAATGAATGATGCGTGTTCCTCTGTCACACCGAGTCGAAGAACAAATCCAATTTGGGCTCCTAGCATCCCAGTCAGTCAAAAGAAATTAAATCCAAATCCAATGGACATTTCAGTTTTTACCTCCTGAGAGAATTTGGGAGACAGGTGCAACCCACACTTTCTGCCCACCTGTATACATTTCTTACCAATCTAGTTTTTCAATGGGTAAATAATGCGTTTTACACATTTTGAAAAACCAAAAGTAATGCTTTTCACTAAAACTTTGAACGTCCTGTCACGGCTCTTCCAATATGACTCTTTTATGCACTAAAAAGCAAACGTTAGCCTTTTCGAAACGGTAAAATACTTCGTTTTGAATGTTTTCTAAAATAGTGATTTCTAGTTTTCTAACCTTTTTGAAAGACTTTTGTAGTTTTGACTATTTTGAAAAAGTGCTATTTACTACTTTTGACTGCTTTAAGAAAGTGTTATAAACTGGTTTTGACCGTTTTGAAAAAGTGTTATTTACTATTTTTGACTATTTTGAAAAAGTTCTATTTACTATTTTTGACTGCTTTGAAAAAGTGTCATTTACTAGTTTTGACAGTTTTGAAACCGCATTCTTTACTAGGTTTAATCGTTTTGAAAGAGTACATTTATGAAATTAAACACTTTTGTAAAGCCTTCTTTCCATGGTTCTCCAGTTCTGAATACCTAGGTTAAAAAGCTTCAAGTTTTACACCATCTGCATCCTAAATCCAAATTGTGTGCCATAATATTTGGATCTGGGGAAAGGTCCCCTCGCTTCTACTCCAGGAAGCAGACTAGAAAAGCGTATAATAGAACATTGCAGACACTCTCACTAAACATACAATCATAAGCATCATCTCCACTCCGGTGACTTTGAGGTCTGATTAAAGGTGCTCCAGTGACATTAATAGCCAGGCAACCTGTTAAGTGCATAGACGCCCGGCACTCGGCTCTCTCAGGCCACCTACGCAGGAAATGAATGTAAATGGACTCGGTACTGGAAACCAACTGTGAAAACCACCGCACAGCACGGCCGCCTCATCCTCAATCTATGCTAATAAATCTCCACAAAGATCGCTCTCCTGCCCCCTCAAAGAAATATTATTTTATCTTCCAACACAAAAACTATTAGGCAATCAAAAAGGTACCAATTTTAATGCTGCTTTTTGCGTTATACTAAAATAGATTTTTATATTCAGTATTTTACAAACTTCCCTCCAAAACTGTAAATTTTCCAAGAAAATATAAAAATTAAATATTTTCAAAACAAAAACAGACAAGACGCCCGTAATTCTCATCGTTGGCTATGGCTATACAAATTAAGTACACAGCTTAAGCAAGCTAGATTTATGTGCCGGCATTTTTTCTAGACTTTAACATTAATCACTGTGAGGCAAAAGGACTATCATCTCACGTGTCAGTTCAATAATAACATATTTCCAGCAGGAATGTTGAAATTAAGTCGAAAATAATGTATTTTTTACTGTCAAAAGACGAGGAAAATGACATTATTTGTAATTTTTCTTTCCCACCAAAACCAAAGAGGGTGGAACTGCTGTGGAAACTGTCCTTTAAAATGTATGCAGTCCTTTTGTTTGCACACAATTTGTCTAGTTTGCAGAGCAATACTGTGGTATGTAGCTACTTTCTATATTTTGTTTTGAAATTCGAAAAAGAATTCGGTGGAGGGTCTGCTTTTTGTTTGCTGCTGTCTTGTCCGTGACAAAATATTGTTTGTTTTTTCCTCCCCCGTCATGTATCACTTCAAAGTTTGATCTGTTGTCTCAAAGAAGGAGGAAAATCCAATAATTTGTGACTGTGCATTTAGAAGAGCTGCTTTGAGTGCACGTCTGAATTCTAAATTAAACTTTCTTTCGATACATTTTTTTTCAAAATCCGCCAATGACGCATTTTGTTGGGTTGACACGTCTTGAAGCTCACTGCGCATTAAACAGTGGCCTCGATTTGTCGTTTACACTAAAATATGAAATTAGTTTTCAAAATTGCCGGTTTTCTTGAAAACATACTTTTCAAATGTGTGCGTTTTAGAAATTCCTTTTCAAAAATTCCGAGTTTTCTTGAAAAGTTACTTTTCAAATTAGTGTGTTTCAGAAATCCCGTTTTAAAACTCCCGGTTTTCTTGAAAATTCACTTTTCAGATTAGTGCGTTTTAGAAATCCCGTTTCAAAATTCCCGGTTTTCTTCAAAAGTTACTTTTGAAATGCGCGAAATTTTTTAAAAGCATCTTACAAAAGAACAAAAATGCTTTCAAACGATTACCTACATATGTATTTCTGAACCATACACCTCTGCCAAGTTCCAAGAAAGAGAAAGCACACGCTATTGCTTTCCAAATGAGTGGCGCTATTCAAAATATTATGTATTTGGCTCATTACACCTGCTTCCTCATACCAATCCCAATCCCAATAACTTATAGCCCCCCCCCTAAAATAAATCTAAACAACAAACACACTGAACTTTGCGAAACTTTAGAGAAAATATGATGCTAATAAATCGCAAAAGAAAAAAAAACCTCATCCATCTTTAACATTTGACTTTCCTTGGACTATCTGTAATGATAGTTGATGTTATGTAGCTCATCTTCGACTAAAAAAATAAATATAGACGAAGGCGAAACTAACCAGCAAGACAGACAATAATGGAATGAAGTGAACCCAAAAAATATTGTAAAGACGCGATTTAAGATTACGTCACAGACTATGACTCCATCCATTACACATTTAGATGGTCTAGAGCCAAAAGTAACAAGTAGTATTATCGTAATCATAAATTTGATGATAGGACACGATCCGCACCGCCTCTTGACGTAGGCACTCTGTTTTATGTTCTGTGAAAAATATCTTGACTCCTTTGATAGCGCAAAAAAAAGCGCCACACTATCTACGTATACATACGTGAAGCTGACGGATGGATGGACGGATGAGTGGAGGGAAGCACAAGAGAACTTGTGCCTATCGACATAAAATACAAAATAAATAAATATCAGCATAAAGTAAACCCATACATTACACCAGTACTGCACTGCATAGGTAAGTAAGTACACAATTTCTTTTTTTATTTATTTCCCAGATAAAATAAAAATTGTCTCTCTTTGTGTACGGGCACGTCGCTGGTGCTGGTGCTGGCACAGGGCAAAATAACGTAACAGATGGACAAACAAAAAGTGCGAGCTTTCTGCTGGGATTTAGTGTGGACAAGGGAAGAAATGTTGCTGGCGCGAGTACAAGGTTTCTTTTGGTGGAAAATTGTAAAGGAAAAAAGAATTTGCTTGGGCTGAAAGAGAGACATTGAGCGGGTAAACGCCCACGTTTGGAGGGAAATGGCCATATTGAAGATTTATGAGGAACTGCAGTCTATTCTCTATTATTACACATAGTTGGTCTGGGACTTGGGATTTTGGGACGAAGATCATGGGCTTCCTATATTTACTATGTATTTCCCTGGGATAGCGATGCGTCAGTCTTTGACCCAGGAGATGCCCTTTCTCCCTCCCCGTCTGTTCGTCTGTCTCCACTAATTTATGCTATAACTCCTCATTCATGGGTCTAAGGTCAAACTTTACCATTCTGCGGTACTAACGGGTAATCATTTTCAAAATCTAGCCAGACGGATCTCTGCAGTTTGTAGTTACACGGCTCTGCAGTGTCTGCATGCACACAATGTACAATAATGTACAGCAGTTTTGCACTGCCTCAAAAACGTGTAAAAAGGACCCGTTTTACAGTTTTTTATTAACAAATACTATGAATAGCGCACTCCCCACCTTTTCAAAATTGTAAATAATGAAATTCATAAATCCATTCAGATCGCAGAGAGATGTAAAAAAAACGATAAATGTTTTTGTACTGAATACTGATACAGTTTACAATCCTTCCATCGGCATTTTGGCACCTACTTAAACAGATAACTCAAACTATTAAAGAGAATAGTGATAGCAGCCTGTAGCAGCACAAACTTTTTTTCCTCTTGTTACATGTTACAACTTAAAAGTTTGAATTCCCTCACGATCTCCTCATTACGAGGACCATTATTACACTTTCCGAGGAAATGTGTGCGTACACGGAGAGAGTCAAAAGTTGAAAGTTCATGAAGAGATCAACTTTGCGTGAATAAATACGGCATTAGTGGACTCTAATAATAGTTTCCATTTTTTAATCATATGGAGAGAAAGTTTGAGAAACTGGATGAAATTGGATGATCGGTACTATAGGCACTAATAATACCTTAATTCGTAGAGTAGAAGCTTGTACAGATAGGTAGGTACTTGCTCTTCGAATTGGGTTTACTCATAACCTATGAGGAACTGAGAAACTATCGTGGAGATTGGAGAGAATACTTTACAAAAGGGTTTGTTCGTCAAAGTAATCTGTTCAAAATGGGTAAAACTATGCATGTATGTAGTAGTCAAGTTTTTCAAAAACATGTAAAACTAGTAACTAACACTTTGAAAGAGGTCAAAACTATAAATTAGCATTTTCAAAAAGGTCAAAACTAGAAATTAGCAATTTTCAAAAAGGTCAAAACTAGAAATTAGCATTTTCAAAAAGGTCAAAACTAGAAATTAGCAATTTTCAAAAAGGTCAAAACTAGAAATCAACATTTTCAAAAAGGTCAAAACTAGAAATCAACATTTTCAAAACGGTCAAAACTATCAAAAAGGTCAAAACTAGAAATCAACATTTTCAAAAAGGTCAAAACTATCAAAAAGGTCAAAACTAGAAATCAACATTTTCAAAAAGGTCAAAACTAGAAATTAGCATTTTCAAAAACATGTAAAACTAATGTCTAACATTTAAAAAAAGGTAAAAACAAGAAATTGCGACATTTTAAAAAACAAGTTAAACTAGAACTAACACTTTGAAAAAGATCACAACTAGAAATTAGCATTTTCAAAAGCATTCAAAACTAGTAACCATCTTTTTTAAAAAAGGTTACAACAAGGAACTAATACTGTCAAAAAGACGCGGCTTTCCATTTCGTAATAATATAATAAATTGCATAGCCCCTTAAAAACGGGTACGTAGGAACATACCCATTGCACATTAAATTGTACTCACTCAATACATACTGTAATTTGGAACCCGATCACTTAAATCCGATCAGATTTCAATTATGAATCCTATTTATTCATCCTAAGATTTACTTTTACGCTTTCCGCACAAGTTAGAGTTTCTTCGAGCATGGAATGTATTACTCGGCGATTGGAATGGGAACCATACTGTATCAGGGTGTGTACAGGTATAGGCATGTAATATGCTATACTCTATAGCAGGTTGCGTCAGTCCCACCCACCCGACCCTTAAAAGGCAGAAAGAAGGACGAATAGCGTACCTTTCTTCCTAAAATTTCCATACTATAACATTTTTAAATGCACGGGCCCAGCAATAAGCTCAGATCGTTTAATTTGATGAGAACTTTGAAACTTGGATAAAAGTTAAGGGGCTTCCTTTCCCTTTGAGGAAGCGGCGAATCTAAACTCTCTCACGCATTCATCACTTTGCTTCTTAGTTGACGTTATGGCTATGGCTCTATATAGAGCGTCTCTGGCTACGGCAGTGGATTGTTCTTCATTTAGCCTATTCGCAGCTGGCAAACCAAGGAAAGAATGCTTTACAAAAGTTTTTAATTCTATAAATTACCTTTTTCAAAACGGTCAAAACTAGTAATGGCACTTTTTCAAAACAGTCCAAACTAGGAAATAACCCTTTTTCAAAACAGACAAAACTAGTAAATAACACTTTTTCAAAACAGTCAAAACTAGGAAATAACACTTTTTCAAAACAGTCAAAACTAGTAAATAACACTTTTTCAAAATGATCAAAACTAGTAAATAACACTTTTTGAAAAATGTCAAAATTAGTAAACCACACTTTTTAAAGGTCAGAAAACTAGAAATTCCCCCTTTTCAAAAACATTCAAAACTAGTCGTAAGTTAACTACCGTTTCGAAAAGGTTACACTTTTCGTAATGAGCTTCCCATCTGTACTGTGTCTCGTACGTTGACAGAAAGTGAGCTATTTTGACTGCTTATTGTATAGATATAGGTGTATAGTGTATATCTGACTATAGGGATGCAGCTATACCCTTTACAAGCGTAAAGATTTTGATCTCTTATACATTAGTCGATGGAATGTAAATCCAACTCTCTATCTCGTCCCGAATTATTGAGCGGAAATTTGAAATTTAATGCAATTTAGATTTTATTTTATATCTTTTTATGATTATGGCGGAATAGATTGTAATTTCCAACCATTACCGCATCATTAACTATCTGTAAGGAAGGATGTCAGAATTGGAAAAAGAATTAACGCAGAGTTTTACTGATACGCTCGTGTCTGTCGTCGCTTAAGAGGCAAAATGGAAAAATGGGGAAATTGCACCTTGTCAAAATATTAAGAAACGTCACACTTTGCTTCTTAAGTCGCGACATACATACACGATCTGACTGGTTCCAGCTGGGTTATGGTCCTCGTCCTGATTTTGCTCATCTTTAGTAAGATTTTTATGGGAAAAGTTGCAAACTTTCCATTTCCATTCAGATTTTTTCACTTTCTCTTTTGATTCCTTTTCTACTGATGTGTAGATAGTACATATGTATGTACCCACCTACCTGGGTACCTTTGCCTGGGAGTTAAAAACGATTACTGACTAAAATACCACTCGAAAGGTAGTCGCAATCGTAACTGTAATGAATAGCGAGTACTTGGGGAAGCATTTCTGCGGTTATTTTTGGGCATAAATCTTTACGTGCCGCTTTCCCTGCAGTACCTTCAATTGGACAGCAATGGACTTTAAATTAAAATGTGACCACCACCCGGCACAGGGATTCTATCTCTGCTTTTCTCTCAGGGTAATAAAAAATTAAACAGAGTTTACATCTTTTCAAAGGTGTGTCAAAGCAAATAGCACATTTGGCATTTTTCAAAATCACGAAAATACAACAGTTTACACTTTTTCAAAAACTCACATGGGAATAATGTAATAATTTAAAGTCGTGCAAATCTGACATTTGGCTTCTTTCTAAGGACAGTACAGAAGACATTTTTCACCTTTTCAAAAGAATGTAAATAGTACCTTTTGCACCTTTTCAAAAACACGTAGAAAGGACAGTTTGTCCCGTTTATAAAACACTGAAATAAGATATTTTGCACCTTTTCAAAAGTATGTAATTAGAACAGTGTGGACCTTTTTAAGAACGTATAAAAGGGCCATTTTTCACCTTTTCAAAATCATGTAAATAGAGCGTTTGCACCTTTTCAAAAACGTGTAAAAAGGTCATTTTCCACCTTTTCAAAATCATGTAAATGGTAGATTTTGCACCTTTTCAAAAACATGTAAATAGGTCATTTTCCACCTTTTCAAAAGAATGTAAATAGTACCTTTTGCACCTTTTCAAAAACACGTAGAAAGGACAGTTTGTCCCGTTTATAAAACACTGAAATAAGATATTTTGCACCTTTTCAAAAGTATGTAATTAGAACAGTGTGGACCTTTTTAAGAACGTATAAAAGGGCCATTTTTCACCTTTTCAAAATCATGTAAATAGAGCGTTTGCACCTTTTCAAAAACGTGTAAAAAGGTCATTTTCCACCTTTTCAAAATCATGTAAATGGTAGATTTTGCACCTTTTCAAAAACATGTAAATTGGACATTTTGCATCTTTTCAAAAGGAAGTAAATAGAACATTTTGCTCCTTTTCAAAAACATCCAAATAACACCTTTTGCACCTTTTCTTATTCTTGTAAATAGCTTTTTTTTCCACCCTATCAAAAACGTGTACGAGTGGAAAACCTGTTTTTTTGCTGTGAACACATTGGCTACTTTGCTATTTGTCAGTTCCAATCAGAAATGTTTGAGCATAGTGAATATATTTGGCTTGTTCTGACTTGGAAAGTCTGTACTTCCTTGAAGCAGAGTGCAGAATGGTTTGTTAAGTAATACACTCCCACTACGTCTGGGATTATGGATGCCAGAGATTGTGTCAGAGCTGCTGTAGTAAGCAAAGAGCAATAAAATTGAGCTGGACGGGAGCCAAGTTCTGTAGCTTGGCGCATTAGCTTTTGAATCTCAATGGAATATTTGACTATGAGTCCATAAATACGATGCAATACATGGACATAAAAATAAAAATAATGTAATAATCGCCCCAAACAGTAGAATAAGCGGAAAGGAAGATGCCTGTCCATGTTTTGATCTGTTCCGCATCTGTGTTTCTTAGGTTATTTCGTCATTTTAAGGGGCCGTTCATATATGATGTATCCAGGTTTATTTGACTGCATTGTTGTATCTATTACTTGGTCAAAGAGGCCCCTACTGTGTCTATACGTAATATACGAGCCCCCCTTCCCCTTTCACGAATATCTGGAGCCCACGTTATCTTCCCTGCCTGCATCTCTTTTTGGAGCACTTTCTCCCTGTCTGTCATCCTTTCCTGGAAGATTTGACTGTGTGACTGGCACTTGTACTGGGTTGGGGGCGACACGGAAGAAAGTTGGGAAGAGATCCAAGATGCAAAGGCGTAGAATGAATAAAAGGGCCGCCGACGCAACCTACGTACACGCCATTCCGTCCTCCTATAGTGTATCAAATGGACTTAAAAAAAAGCTGGGAAAAAACTCTTAGGAGCTCCAGTCATTTCCGGTTCTACAGTCACTGCATCATCTGCAAATGTACTCAAAGCCTTTTATTCAACTTTCCCTGTCTTTCAATTCAAGGACTGGTATGTTACTTTCTCCGCGCTTTCTTTCCCTGCCTTTCCTTGAGCTTCCCAGCGTGGTCTGGATTCCATTATTGTTATACCTACCTACCTACCTTCCGTAGCAGATGCGACCCGCATATTTAAGCTCAGGGAAGTGGGTGTCTACTATTTTGGAGATGGGAACGTTCCGTCCTCATTTTTTCGTTAAGAAAATTTCGTACTTTGCACCATTTTAATGTTAAATTCTGGTTTATATTCTACATTTTGAAGGTGTCAAAAGCTATGTTTTGAACCTTTTAAAAGTACTATATACATATGTATATAGTACTACATATGTAGGTAGGAACTTGTTTAGCACTTTTTGAAAATGTAAAATTTTGTGTTTTGCACCTTTTTAAAATCGTAAATCCATGTTTGTACACCTTTATGGTAGCACTAATTTTGTCATTTGCATGTTTTGAAAATGACTAATTTGTGGTATTTGACCCTTTTGAAAATGGTAAATGTATTTTCGGTGTTTTTTAAATATGCTAAATTCGTGTTTTGAATTTAAAAAAAAAGTTAAATTAGAGTTTTGCACGTTTTGAAAATGCTGGAAAATGCATGGAGTTTTGCATTTTTCCAAAATCCCAAATTCGTCTTGCACTTTTTTGAAACGCTCCTTTTGTCATTTCCATGTTTTGAAAATGCAAACATTTTGCTATCAGCACCTTTTGAAAAGGTCCATTTTGTGATTACCACATTTGAAAAATGTTAAGTTTAAGTAGCTTAAGTTTTTGAAATTTTTGAAACAAATTGCTGAATTCATGGCACGAAGCTTTGAGACACATATATAAAGTATTAGTACCCTTTTTCAAAACGTATTGCATAAGTTAATCATGGTTGTTAGAAAATGCTCAAACAATTCATGTGATGCCCGTATTTCTCCATCACATATGGAGTGTCCCAGATGGGAAGGTGGGTCTTTTGATTACACATGTACATGAATAATACGATTCCCTCCATAGAACTTACCCAGAGTTTGAATAATAGCCTTAAAAAATCTATGTGGAATAAAAGGCATAAAAGCTTTTTCTCCAACCAAAAGCATTGACTGCTCGATAAAATGTAAAATTTATTGTACTTTCCGTGTAGCGTACTTACAATTCTATTATTCCATTTCTTCAGCCGATTTACCCGCAAACTCACTAAAAATCATGAATGAAAATATAAAAAATTCATAAAAACCTCGAGAGACGAAGAGCTCTCTCAGAAAAGAAAACACATGCGACTCCAATGCATTTATACACTCTCAATGCTAATTCACGTTTCTTTTTTTTGCTTTTTCAAGAAATGCTAAAAAAAACTGTCCTGTAAAAGGAAGAGCAAAACTAAGCTGCGGCGTCCTTGAGCAAGTTTTATTCCCTTTCTTTGATAAATGCCTTGTTGGGGAAGAGGATGTGGAAAAAAATATTGTCTGAGTTTATTTCCCATTGAGTCGCTGCTAAACTTTGTGGTGTTCTCCGTTCTTAGTTCCTAGTTCTTGGGCTTGAGCTCATTATGTTACTCTGATTATTATCCCTCGCTTCAGAACACACAGTCACCGGGAAGTATTTCCTGGGACGGCCGTCTACAAGAAACAGGGAAATTTCTGACATTCACAACTTTTCCCTGGCAATACACAAGTATTTATCTCTACTTGAAGATTTATTGGGGAACATTATTCTGGTTTTGTTGCCGTCATTGTAGGGAAAATCTATTCACGGAAATGTGTCATGTGCACTTGGAAAATGAGTAATTAATCCGTTGCTAGGGGAGAGATGGTCTTGGGCCCATCATGTTCCGTGGATGTGTGTGGGTGTGCATGGATATGGGACTATAAGCTCAGACCAGCGGCGGCATTAGTATTCAATTTCAATTCACTGATCATTACCAGTTCTCCGTATCCCTACGAGCTCAAATTACCAAGGACGAGGAAATAGGCCGTTGTTGAGGGTTTAGGGGCGGTCACGGAGGACCAGGGCACAATTTACATCGGGATTTTAAATTTTAGAAGGAAGTTTTTTTTAAAACGAAAGGCAAATTACTGTTTTGCACTTTTCTGACTTACCAGAATTTTTTGTAGTAGTTAGTAGTTTGTTTAGTATTAATTTTTGAGTCCTGGTCTTGTAGGCAATAGTTTTATAACTTTTTTTTAATGTAATGTTGAGCTTTCAATCACATGCTGTGCTCTTCAGTAGAGTTAAATGTTAAATTGCAATTTTCAAAAAGTAACATTACCGTAAAGCTTTTAATAGCCTTCTATTTGTAAAACGCTGTTTATTAGAGACCCACCTTCTATTAGAAGTTTTACGGTATATGAACTTGACGTTTCTAAAAGAGTGCAAAACATGAATTTTACCTTTTTTAAGATGTGTTGAACAGGAATGCAACCTTTTCAAAAGCTCAAAAACATGAATTTAACTGGTTCAAAAGGTGCAAAACAGGAGTTTAGCATTTTTTAAACCGTTCAGAACGTAAGCTTAACCTTTTTCAAAAGGGGCAAAACATGAGTTTAACCTTTTTCAAAACGTTCAGAACGTAAGCTTAACCGTTTTCAAAAGGTGCAAAACATGAGTTTAGCCCTTTTCAAAACGTGCAAAACATGCGATTAGCCTTTTTCAAAACGTGCAGAACGTGAGTTTAACCTTTTTTAAAAAGTGTAGAACATGAATGTAGCATTTTAAAATGGTGGAAAGTAGGGGTTTACTCTTCAAAAATGTCAAACATGACTTCATGCATTACTAAATGGTGTAAAACTATATAATGAATGGAGCGTTTTAACAAAGTTTCTAAAATGCTAAATTCATGTTTTGAAGCATTGTGATTGCACTGATTCGATGTTTTGACATGTAAATTACAATTCAAAATCTCAGTACGACCAAAGTACCACACAATAAGAGTTGTAGACAAGTTCAAAAAGTTTGAGAGTCAACGTAATATTTGGAGGGTCCCTAACTGTGGCTACGTATGTTGCTTATTAGTGGGCACTGGTGTCGACTGAGGCTTTTCCAATTTCAATTCCAATTCCAATCCCAAACCCCACCATTTACTTGATATTATTTTAATTACTTGACTGCTTCAATGTATGAACAAAGATGGGAATGTTGATGGGAATCTTTCCCTTAAAAAAGATGGCTATCGTTTCCATGACATTAAGTCGTCTATGTTTCCTTAAAGGCAAATTACACTTTGTAGCAAGTTTTAGTATTAATTCCGACTATTACTGTCTGCATATCTATTTGTACCCCCGCCACCGCCTACATCCCTACTTGCACCTAAACGCTACACGAAGCTCTTCGTCAGTCCGTTCGGCTGCTCCTGGCAAATATGACGAGTATGTCTTGAGGGAGGAAATGTGTCCTTTTAACCTTTTCGAAGCAGTAATGTATCTAGTTTTACACCTTTTTTAAAATGCTGATTTCCAATTGTAACAATTTTAAAAGTGTAAGATACTGGTTTTGAATGTTTTTGAAAATGATGATTTCTATTTTTGAGTTTTGACGTTTTTGAAAGTGTTAGTTACTACTAGTAACTTACTAGGTAGTGTCCTTTTTTGAAAGGCTAATTTCTAGTTGGGACCTTTTTTGAAAAGGCTAATTTCTAGTTTTGACCTTTTTTGAAAACTCTAATTTCTAGTTGGGACCTTTTTTGAAAAGGCTAATTTCTAGTTTTGACCTTTTTTGAAAAGGTTAATTTCTAGTTTTCACCTCTGTCAAAGTGTTAATTACAGGCTATGAACATTTTTGAAACCCTTGATTTCTAGTTTTAAGTTTTGACGTTTTTGAAAATGTTAATTACGAAGGTTTTTCCTTTTTTGAGGGTTACTAGTTGTGAATGTTTTTAAAAATGTTGATTTCTAGTTTTGACCTTTTTGGAAAGTAAATTCGTAGAATAAATACTTTCGTAAAGCATCCTCTTCATGCCATGGTTTCTCGGTTCAGAATAGGTTAAAATACCTCTTGTAATTGTCTAAAAACGTTTTCTATGACATGATATGTGCAAGGCCCTTTTATACTCTACATATAGCATTCTATATTTAGGAATTTCCGGGAGCCTATCCCAAAGTAAAGGTTTCTTTTTATTTCCAGTATTAACACAATACTATCTAATATGAGTCTTTACGTGTCTTAGACTCTCACAAATGACTCTTCACTGGTAAAATAACAGTGAGCATTTGAAGTAATGATAAAGTTTTGTCTTCGGCCCCAACAACCACGATTCCAGTCCGCAACATTTTTATCATTTGAGAAGCTCCGTCAACATTAAGTTAACTTTATGTCTCAGAATGGCTTCGACTTCCCTTATTTTCAGACTCCATTGCAGTAACTAAAGGACAGATCTCAGTTTTGCATTTCTAGCCAAGATCCGCTTCAGCCCTACGCAAGACGGCGTAGTACGGCAGTACCCACATTTTTATGGGACACATGCATGCATAGTACGCAGTCTATAAAGATCCATCCAAATATGACAGGGCACCCAAAACTCCAAATTTTATTGTACAATAAACCATTTTAAAGGGAATGACGAGTAGATTCAGAGCCAAACGCTCAGTTGTTTTTGGCAGTCAGTGTTCTTTTGAAATATTTTCAAAAATGGGGTGCATCCCCTTTTTGCACTTGTTATAATATAAAAATTGACTTAAACGCCGGCAAAGATATTTGGAAACTAAAAAATACTTGATAAAATGAATTTAGTGACTTTTCTATGTAGGTATTTCTGAAAAATTATGTGATTTCATACTTTCCACTTTTTGAAAGCATCAAATCCTGGATTTTACACACGTGTTTCTGATTTTTGAAAACGATGATTTTGTGTTTACACTTTTCAAAGTGCTACAAGCTACCATACAGTTTTGACCCTTTTTGCCTCCTTTAAATTTCTATAAATTTTACACTTTCTAAAAGCGTCCAAAAACCTTTATTTGCATGCTTTAGAAATGCCACGTTTACGTGCTTTACCCTTTTTTAACACTTTCGAAACGGTAATTTACTTAGTTTTGAAAGATTTCGAAAAGGGCAATTTCCAGTTTTGAATGTTTTTTGAAATGGTGATTTCTAGATTTTTGACCTTTTAAAAGTGCTATTTACTAGTTTTGACTATTTTGAAAGTGTTACTTACTAGTTTCAACGGTTTTGAAAAAGTAAATTTATAGAATTAAACACTTTTGTAAAGCATTTTTCCCATGGTTCCCCAGTTCCTAATAGGTTAACCTATTAAAGCACTATTTTGATAATTTTCAACACTTTTTTAAAACTTTTATTTCATATTTTATAGCTAACACTTTTTGACAGTGTCAATCCCGGTTTATTTTGGGATTTTTCCGCCAAAATGAGCTTCAATTTAAATACATTTTGCCGTTTCAAAAGGGTGCTCAACAATATATTCATTATGTTTTACATTATTTAGAAACGTTCGTTTAAAAACAATGTATTTGGAATTTTCCTAAACTTACGATTAGATCGAGCGAGTTAAATTCGATAGTAATTATAAAGGAATATATGCATGACCCCTTGGCTTAAATTGGCTTGGCTGATCCAGGTCCTGGTCCTGCTAAGGCAGTTTTGTATTAAATACAAGACAGACACAAAAAAAATGTCCTTCATATTTGCTTCCGTCCGGCGACCAACAGACAGGACAGAACAGAAGAGCGTATAGCGTGGACGTTCTCAAAATAAATCCTTTTGTCTCCACTTGATGATCATTAACTGCCCTGGATCTCTGTCATAATTACTGAAAGTGTATCAGAAACTCTAGAGCCCTTTCTTGTTACTGGACCCACTCAAGAGATGTTACAAAATGCGTGTACAAAATCAAACCACCATCTCCGTCCCTCCTGTATGTATGTATGTAGACACTGCAGGTATGTACGATCCTACAATGGAAAGAAAAACTGCCGCTTTTTCTCTCGTTTTTTGTTTGTTTGCTACTGGAAAGTAGAAGAAGAACGCGTCAACCAGTTTTTTTTTAGTTTAGTTTTTCAACTGTGCTGCGGTCATGGAGGCGTAGATCCTGGTTTGGTTTGGTTGGGTTCTCTGTGGCAAGTGGAGCAATAACGCCATTCAAAAAACGAACGTCCTCAACGAAGCATAAATAAGACAAAAACTTGTACTGAAAGGGCAAGAAATGTTTTCTTTGCCAATGCAACGCAACACTGATAAACTCCTTCGTAGTTGATAGTAGCAGCTGCTGTCGTTTAATCCACATGCATTTCAATTTTAGTATTTGTAATAGCTATGGATTTATGACGACCGCAGAATAGGCAGATTAGTGTATTCTCCCACGCCTTTTAAGCTCCGTTATTTCTGGAAGGTTCATAGGATATTTTGCACCTTTTCAAAACATGCAGTTATGATATTTTGCACCATTTTGTTGAGGTGTAACTGGGATTTTTTGACCGGTTTTAAAAGTATACAAATAGAGTATTTTCCATCTTTTTGATACAATGTAAATAGAACGTTTTGCATTCTTTCGAAAGCTGTAAATGGAACGTTTTGCATTTTTCAAAAGCTCTTTTAGAACGTTTTGCACTTTTTGAAACGTGTAAATAAAATTTTGTCCATCTTTTCTAAAACATGTAAATAGAACATTTTGCCCCTTTTCAAATGCTGTAAATAGAATTTTTTGTGCATCTCTTCAAAAGCAGGAAAATAAAACATTTTGCATCTTTTCAAAAACGTGTAAATAGAACTAGAGTTTTGTGCATATTCTCAAAAACAAGAAAATAGAATGTTTTGCATTGTTTCGAAAGCTGTAAATGGAACGTTTTGCATTTTTCAAAAGCTCTTTTAGAACCTTTTTAACTCTTCAAAAAGGTGTAAATAGAATTTTGTGCCTCTTTTCAAAAACATGAAAATAGAATGTTTTGCACCTTTTCAAAAACGTATAAATAGGACGTTTTACATCTTGCAAAAAGCTTGTAAATAGAATATTTTGCATCTTTCAAAAGTATGCAAATAGAGAATTTTCCACCTTTTCAAAAACACAATTGTATTTAAATAGAGCCTAATGAATTGTAGTAAATGACAGTCTAAAAACAGTTATGTTTTCCATCTCTTTATGCACATACATGCAAATAGAACATTTTTTAGCGCATTTTAAAAAACAATATTATATTATAAGTAGCATCATTTGCCCTTTTCCAAAGACATGTACCAATTTAAATAGAACATTTTCTTAAATACGACTTTTCAAACGCATACCGTTAGCTACAAAAAAAAAGTCTTCTTGTAGTGATAAGTTCCGTTATTCTACAAAAAAACACTATTATTTTAACTTAAGCAATTTTCATGTCTGCAGCAGCAGAGTCCAAATGACCTTTAAATTATACAGATAGAAAAAAGAGGAAAGAGAAAAAAAGAAATTAAATTGTAAATGGAGTTTTTGGCAAGTACATACGTCAACTATGTATGTATACTCATACAAGCACCATCCCAACCATTTGTTTTTTACTTGAGCTGGTGGTGACGAAGTTTAAGTGTGCACTTAAGAGGATTTTGTTCTACTTTTAATTTATTGCTCCGGACATTAGTTTTATTTTTACTCCATTGCATTACACTTGTACATTTATGAATGAATGGAGGGCAGTAACCCTTTAAACACTGTCCTTGCAGATCCTGACACTCCAATAATGCTGAACAGAACTGATTACTTGTACGTACAGATTGTTGGCTAGCTATGTACTAGACTAGACTTCTCAGCTATAGTGGCCGGTTTGACTAGACTAGACCAAACTAGACTAGACTGGCCTGAAGATCCTTGCTAAATAGAACAAAATGACCATACTAGACTAGCTACGATTTTCCCCATGTCAAGGGATAGGCAACTGGCTGATTAGACCAGATTTGACCAGGGGAGATTTTGTGTTGACTAGAATAGAATACACTAGAATAGTCTAGACTAGACTAGAATATACTAGAATAGACTAGACTAGAATAGACTAGAATAGAATAGACTAGACTAGAATAGACTAGAATAGACTAGACTAGAATAGACTAAAACAGACTATAGAATAGACTAGAACAGACTAGAAAAGACTAGAATAGACTAGAATAGAATATACTAGACTAGCAACATTTTTGGGCTGCTTTCCGACAGAATGAATATTCTAATGCTTGCCTTGATTTCCATCCCAAGAAATAAAGAGCAGTGATTTTTTCATGAATACATAAAAGTCCTTTTATTTTTCAAAGGTCAACTTGCCTCAGTGCTTCACAAACACACACGCACGAGCTAAACTTTATTTTTCCATTTAATTTCTCTTTTTGAATTTCAAAGACGGCTTTCAATGGCTCCATCCTTTCTTGTATGGTAAGTAACGTTCCAGGCTAAAGTTCGAACAATAAGCCAAAGCTATAAAGCCAACTACTAAGAGACTAGGACTCGGCCTTTTAGAAATTTCTGTTTTTCTAAGATACTAAACTAAAAGACAGCCAAGTGTGTGTGTGTGTGTGTGTGTCCTTGTAGCTTCCGTATAGATACGCATAGCTATGGGCAAAAAAAGGGAAATCAAACTGACTAACTGGGAAGCAGTACACAAGACCCGCACTACTGGGCTGGCTTGAATTCTCTCAGAATGTTTGTATAGGAACATGTCTCCAAAGCAAAGGTTGACACTTGTGACAGCGAGCACTAACATGAGAAAATATTGTGTAGACGAAGCTAAGCTAAAAGGAGGAACCTTGATTTATTTTCGCGGAGACTCTTGAGCCGGCTAAAGAAGGGCTTGTTGTATTGCCTCCAGAGAGAGAGAGAGAGAGAAAACAAAAAATAAAACATGTAAAAAACTCAAATGAAAACATTGATATCCGGCCTTTTTGATTTCCTTTTATAAATTTTTTTATTTTAAAGAGTAAGCTTTACTTGGGGAAACTGCCACGGGACGGCAGGGCTAGTCAAAGGCTCAGTGATATTTTCGTATCGATGAATATATTGATACAAATGACAATCAAAACAATGCAACGAAGGAGCAAAAGTGTCTATCTTCATTAGCATTTAGTCCTTGGGTATATACCATTTATACCAATAGACCATTTTGCGTCTTGGGGAAAATGATAGTGCAAGTAAATGAAAGGGCTGATGAATGACAGAAGATCGAATGACTAATGGATCTCTACTTACGTCTAAAAACCGGAGCGATAAGATAAACAAAGGAAGACGAGGGAAATGAGTGGAATCTACACATCTCGTCAATTTGACGCTTCTTTTTCCTTCCCACTCAACACTCGAGCGAGCGAGCGAGCCTCCCAGGCACAAGACAAGCCTCTGACTGAGGAAGCGTGCGAGGCGATAAGAGATTCCCAGATCATTCCAAGAATTTTTTCATTTCTTATCAGCCCAGTTCCGTCATCCGTCTCAACACAACAACCCACCGCACTGCACCGTACCGCACCGGATCGATCCGGTCTCGCCGGTGACAGCCTTTCAATTTCTATGCCGGCTACCATTTCAGATTTTTAGAAGAACCATTTCTTCCGTCTTTCCAATCAATTCATAAAAAATACAATAAAAATGTAAAGATATGAGTAAGTACGTAGAAATCACGTGTCTAATCGAGCGAAATTCAGAGGAAATAAATTTAATGTTTTTTGATAACGTTTTCAAAATTAGTTTCTTAGGGACTTACAGACATGATGATTGCATGAAATGAAAACAGAATTCAAAACGAACGTTGGTTTATGCACAATTACAGATTACAGAACAATCTATTTTTAGAAAAATCAATTTTCTGTGGGAAAACAAGAATTCGGGAAAACGCCTTCCAAGAAAGCGCCCAGAATTTTCCAAACGCGTGAAAGTATCGTCAGTTATTTTATGGAAATTGTCAGTATAACTGCAAAATGACCTACAATCACTGGACTTGGTCATTTTGCAGTTGCAGGCACGTTAGAGCGCCCATAGAATTTAGGGGATATTTCTATAGGTAGTATATTATGTATGTAGGTATATAGATTACAATATTTTGTGAAGTGCTGGGTGGTCTACTTCTGTCTTTATTTCCCTCTGTTAGTGACAATAATGCAAAAGTGATCTGCTTCGCTGTCTCAAGGGCCTTGCAAATACTACTTGGTTCGTTTAAAAAAATAGAACTAATTGTAAGTAATGTATTTTTGAACTCATATGAACTAGGAGGCTTTTTAATACAGGGAAAACTGGTAAAATATGGTATTTAAACATTTAAATTATTTCAAAACTGCGGTAAAGAATTCCAAAAGGTGCAAAACTGGAAAATACAACACGGACGAACAAATCTGTCCATAAAGTCACAAGTGAAAGTGTCCCTTCACCAAAGACTGAAAGAAGCGTGGTCTTAGTCTTGCCAGAAGCTCCGTAATTGCCACAGTTTGCTCTCCATAAAACAGAGTAAATACACACGGATTCGAAGTCTGTGTCTGCTTTGGACTTGTGAACATATGGCGGACCCTCTCCAGAATTATTTTTTGTCTTGAGGAAAAGGATAAAAAAAAACTAATAGTTTGTACGCAAATAAAGTAATCTGACTTTCTATGCTCACTTTGTCATGAGAATGTACACAACTGACCATTAAACGAGGGAGATGGTGTGTCCTTCGAGCTTAAGGCGGTCCCAGCGGACTTTCACTCGCCCAACACAACTTTCCCCCGTCCATACCGACTGTCCACTTCCTTAGTGAAGCAGCAAACTGACTGACCGCTATTTCCACTCAACTTCCCGTTTTCAAAGTTCTTTCTTTCTTTATCGCATACGTACTGATGTTATGTATCTACCCATGTGCTTTCTAAAAAGGAGAAAAACACGCTTTGGACGTTTTTGAAAGTGACAAATCGTCATAATTACATGTTTTTAAAAAGAAGGAAAAGGTCTTTTCTACATGTTTTTGAAAATCTGTCAATTATGCTAATTACACATTTTTTAAAAAGGTATACAATTTGCCCAATTTACATATTTCGAAAACACAATTTGCATAATTTACACATTTCGAAAACACAATTTGTACAATTTACACATTTTGAAAACACAATTTGTCCAATTTACACATTTTTAAAACACAACTTGTCCAATTTACACATTTTAAAAACACAATTTATACAATTTACACATTTTGAAACGGCGCTGAATGCCTTTGGCACATTCGAAACGCTGCGCTCGAAAATGTTCTATCTACACATTTTGAAAATTGAAAACTCTGCAAAAATATGTATCATCGGTTGGACTCAATTCCACTGGCCCATTGTACTCACTTGTGTGTGTGTACTGCATAACTAAACAAATGCCCAACTTTGCCTCTTCACCAACGCTACCTAGCCACTGCACTACTGCACTGCCCAGATGGTATGAATGGACATGGAGAAAGTCTAGAGTGAAAGTGAAAACGAATATAACTAATTGCATACCTACAGCCTACTACTACTGCCGACCAAACATCCCTGCAACGCAACGTCCTTGTGACATTCACTCTCCGTGTAGCTCACCTAATCATCCCTACACGGATCTTTATTTCCTAGAAAGTCTCTATGTACATGCATAGTTGGGACCATCGAGCTGCTGGATGCTGGATGCTGGAGATCTGCAACTGATTAGAAGCTAATTGAGAGGAAACATATTTGCTATGGCCATGGCACAGTCCAATGTGTTTCCAAGTCCAGACACAAGAAGATCCCATCCGCATCTTCTTTTTTCTCTCTCAGGTCAGAAATGTTGGTCAAAAAAGGAAAAGACAAACGTCAGGTGACTTTCTCTTTGCGGATAAATTATTTTCGTCTGTAATTATTACTACGTTACGCTTGTTGTGTTGACTTGTACGAACGCGCTTGTTCATTAAGCCTGCCTTGAGGTCGAATGCCGTTTCCGAGAATTCAAAGTTTTGTTTATGAGGCTGGTGCGAGTGCTGTGCTATGGCTTGGTGGCTTCTTCCATGAACAGTGAATGGGATAATCATTGACTATCTCTGCTCATTACCTCCTCTTGTGGCTTCTCATTCCCCGAATTAGGAGCAAAACCTTTCACCGCACCTTTACGGTATTAATTCTCCATGCTGGGGGCATTCCACGTGAAAGTTTGACAGCTTTTAAAGGAAAGTGGATACTTTCACACCGGAAAGGATGGGAAAACCCTACACAAATTTTCCAGGGCGTCATTGATGGAAGGTCCCCCTGTCCTTGTGTGTAGAAAGTAATGATTTGTGAAGGACTGAAGACTGAAGGGAGTGGAAGTTAAATAATTAGATTTGACGTGGGACGGTGTGTTTCTGCCACGCTTTGAGCTTTCACCATTTTCACGGCTTCTTATTCCCCGAGTTTTCCTTGTGTTGACATGGTATTTGTATTGTTGGGATCCGAAAACTATGTAATCTGGGCGTCTGACCTCATTCTATGCATTCACATTCCTTGAGACTTCCGACGAGTTGAGATTTTAAGGAGGGAAATAATAACTACATGCTCATTAGTCCCTTCTTAAGCTTCAAAGGCTTTTCCAAGGAGAAATTAAATGCGTAAACTTCTCAAAGCTTTTAAGCTTTTCCCCAAGCAGCCTTCCCGACCATTTCCATGAGAGGGTCCCTTTATTTAGATGATCGGAGTGGCAGGCCGCCGTCTTATTTCTAAAGCCTACATATCATTACTGTTATTATTACACTGCAACGCCCTAATGCATAGCTCATACGAAACCCGTGTCAGAACACGTCCGCAATGATGGCTGCATCGTTAGCGAAGAGGCAAACTGACGTTGCAAAAATTATCATATGTTTTTGTAAAAAGAATGTTTGAAAGTCTAGAAATAGAATTATGTACTACTTGCATTGCTTTAACCCATTCGGAACCGAGAAAGCATGACATATTTGAGGTACAAAAGTGCTTATTCTACAAATTAACTTTTTTTCAGACGGTCAAAACCAGTAATTAACACTTTCAAAAAGGTCAAAACTTGAAATTAACGTTTTGGAAAAGGCTTACAACTGGAAATTATCACTTTCAAAAAGGTCAAACCTAGAAATCATCATTTCCAAAAAGGTTTAAAACTGGGAATTAATACTTTTGAAAAGATGTAAAACAAAAAATTAACACTTTTGAAAAGGCTCAAAACCGGAAATTAACACTTTTGAAAAGATGTAATACGTTTCGAAATGTTTAAAAAGGGAAACAATTATTCGAAAAAATGCAAAACGCTATGAGACGTTATTGACTGATACTTTAAGAAACGTGTGTAAAACGTAAGAAGGTCATTTGGCGTCTTCAGACTTCTTCCCGGCGGTACACAGTACAGCTAAGGGTCTCATAAAACTAGACTAAACCGGTAGGCACAATGCCGACAGTATAGCGCCGGTGAATGGGGGTTCATTAGGCCAGGGATTACCATCTTTTTCCTTTGCTGAGCGCATTTATTTTTATCTCGTAATTTTAAATTGAGAATTGAAATTTAGTAGGAAGCCCAACATGGACACACATATCCATCCGTACTAAGAAATTTAGGGGAAGGAAAACCTTGAAAATTTAAATAATCAAATTATATCTGAAGCATTTGAACATTTAAATTGATTAAATCCAGGCCTTCGCTCCTTCCTAAATAAGCTACAATATAAATTCACCGAAATCTGTCTAAAACGAGAGGAATTCTGAGACAAACAAACCCAAAGCGGGGCTCAAAAGTTGAGTCTAATCTACTTTGAATGCGGTCTGTTTCAAACTGACAAGCATTTATTATGAATGTACTAACACTTAGAGGGTATTATCCCCCATCACAAAAGCAGCTAAATATTTAGAAATGTTGAATTTCAAATGAAAGTTAGAATAAAATACAAAACAAACAAATCATGAGTGCAGAAGCCCTTTCCAGAACCAGTGCGACTTCTTAAACAACTATGAGGGAAGAAGTTTGATCAGAAATTGCGAAATTTAATTCCAAATGCAAATTCCTTTTCCTTTCCAAAGTCATTCACTCATTGACGCAAATTATTTTGCAAATTTTGAAATCCTGCTCCAAACCACTAATTTTTATTTCATAGAAACTACCGCAATAAAATTAAAGTGATATTGAATGTCCATTTCTTTCAAGTAGATTACATTCGAAAAAAAACAAAAAACAATCTGCAATATCGCTCAGCATAAATATTCAATGGCTTTGTACCTATAGTTTGGTGGTGAATAGATAGATCAATAAAAATAAAATAAAATGCATCCATGGATCTTTCATTCAGCACAACAGCAAAAAATCTAAACTGACCCTGAAATGTTTTTTTTTTGTTTTTTTTTACTTCCTTTGATTCTGAACATCCTTTATTTGCTGTTTATCTCTCCTTTGTTACGTGATCTGGCTCTGCATATCAGGGCCAAAGAAGCAAAATGACGAGCTTCAAACCATTAAAGGAAATACCTATTATGGATACAAAACGTGTTGCCTCGATTAAAACCACAATCTGAAGTGGTACAGAAGTTAACAGACGGATTTTATCGACCAAATTCAAGAAATTGCAAATTGCTTGTAAGAATATTTTTTGAATGCTCGTAATTTTGCTTCTTAAGCTACAGATGTACTAGGTGTGTACACTGTATGTGGGTTTATCTGATGGAGTTTTTTTTCCGGACTGCTGCTTGTGTATCTGGAGATGGAGAGGATGATCTGATGATGACTGCACTTATTTTTATGGGTCAGTTTGAATTTTCAGGCTGATTTGTGTATAGATTTATCATCAATAGAGCTCCCAACTTTAAGTTTCAGGCTTATTTCCTTGGCTAAAAGCTCTCCGCAAAACTTTTACGACTTTTACTACAAAAATGTTTCACGAGCTGATACATTAAATTTTATGATTCCTCTCTCCTTCGGCCCTTTAGTCATCACCATCCCTTCCCTTCCCACTCACACACACACACACACACACACACACACACACACACACACACACACACACACACTCCAACAATCACAACATCCAAGTGAGCTGTCTAACCACAAGAACGACTCGAGCCAGCGAAGAAGCACATTTCCCTAAAAGTAGACGTGGGTGTCTAAGCTCGCCGTCTTATGCAGCGAGCATATAATGTATATATTAGCGCAGTAATTGTTTCAAAAGAATTAAAAACTTGTTTTGTAAACTATTAAATACTAATATTACACTTAACTATTCTGTAAGGTAGGTAAACAAGAATATAAAAATACATATGCAGATAATTAGCACTTTTTAAAGGAATTCAAATTTCACATTTACTAACTTTTTTTTAAGGACAAGCGAATAACGCATTTTAAAATCGTGCAAATGTTACATTTGGCTTCTTTCCCAGCGCAGTACAGGGAGCAATTCCCACCTTTTTAAAAGAATGCAGGTAGAACATTTTGCACCTTTTCAAAAAATGTAAATGGGACATTTCCCACCTTTTCAAAAACATGCAATTCAACATTTTGCACCTTCTTTAAAACACTTATTACAAGTCAGTGTGTACCTTTTCAAAAGATGTTAATAGGACATTTTGCACCTTTTCAAAAACATGTAAATAGGACATTTGGAACCTTTTCAAAAACATGTAAATAGGACA